>PVHP010000058.1:0-122895 GCA_004024765.1 Zapus hudsonius
GTGTGTGTTTTCTGAGAATCTTGGTGATTCTCTCATGTCTGCTTCACTTGGTTACAGTTGTGCATGGTCATGCCCAGCTGTTTCGTGTCTGTGTGGATCCTGGGGATAAACTGGAGTGCCTTTCAGGCTTCTTCAGGCCTTTAAGCTTGCATTGGAGCTGTTCTTAACCCCTAAGCCATCCCTCTAGCTTATATGAGCAAAGTTTTATAAAATTCTTTGGGAGGTCTTATGGTAAATAATTCACAGTTAGTTGACACTACCTCTGCATACTTAAGACACAGCATGATAGACAAAACATTATTAGTCAATATTCTCAAAATTAGATTGAATTTATGTGGGGAACAGAAATGGAATGAAAACAGAACATCTGGCAAAGAAGCAAGCACAAGGACAGCCCCTACTGGAAAAGATGCAGGAGATCCATGATCAGGGGAGCTAACAGAGTCCTACACGGGGTGAGGGAACCAGACCCAGAATACAGATCACCTGTTGTCAAGGAAAGTGGGAGCACATGGGACTCCAGCCAGATCCTGTCACCTGTAGTGACAATATCCCAGAGGTAGAGGGTTGATACATCCCTCAACCACAAACGAGGCCAAGTCATGCTCTATGCAGGCAAGTGTTGTATTTCTTTAGGACAACAGTATGGAGCCAGGGCTACTCTGAGCTGGTTCTCACCTGAGAAATGTGGGGTGCTAGAAGAAGCTAGCACAGATCCAACATGGTGCAGTTGAGTGTGAAGAGAAACAACCAGCCAGCCAGCAAGAAATTCTTTTCCCAAACATGGTGCCATAAGAAATCGTAATGTCATGGAAGGATCACAATAAGAGAACATTTCTGAGGTAACAGAAATAAAATAGTAATCTAAACTGGAATTCAAATAAGTTTCAATGGAATATGTTTCATAAAACACTGGACTAGCTTTCCAAAAGTAAACAGAAGGCTGTGAAACAAAGTCAGTTGGATATGCATCAAGAACTGTTGGATGTTCAGAAGGAGCGCAATATTAATCTTAGAAACAAATAAACAAGAGTTACCCAATGTATTCTTCTCACTTTCTGAGCTATTGTTTAGTCCTTCAAGATTGAGTAGCTGGAGCTGATACTCCTGTGCAAATGCCCGGATCTGACAGACAGCCTTGTGTGTGCCTCTCCCTCAACAAAGCCCTGAGCCTCCCTGGCGGAAAAGCAAGCAGTCTAGCAAGCAAGCCTTAATGCATCTGACTTTCCCAGGGTAGAAGCCCTCCACTGAACAAAGCTTTGCTGAGCCCATGGGGTAGGATCAGGCCTGGACAGAGCAAAAGTGGAAGGAGAAAGAAACAGGATGTCTCAAGCAGTCATTTCCAAGTCAAGTGCGTTTTCCATGTAGTTAGGTCACTAGTTTCCAAAATAGCAACGGTCACACATCTGAGACAGATGTGAATTTTAGTCTGAGCTTCTTCCCACACATGAACAATTATCTGTAGCATCTTGTATGCCTTGACCACTGCACTCAGGTAACACTGCAAGGAGGAAGCATCCTCCAGCCAGTCACCGTTGCACTACTATTTTTACATTAAAGAGTTAGGGAGCATTTGTTCAATCATTTTATGCATCCCCGGCTCTACTTAATGCCGAATCCAAAGAGAAACAGGGATGCAGCCCGTTTAGGCCCTCAGGGTCTGGACTGTGTGTGAGTGCTGGGCACAGCCAGTGAGCCAAGAAGCTGTCAGCACCCGCTGGCCGGTGCCAAGTGAGGCCTGAGCAGGCTGCTCACTGCTGGCACTCCTCCTTCCTGGCAGTCATATGGGGTGAGAAGCACACCTCTGCTGCTCTTCTGGTCCTTGTCAGAGCAGCCACAGAAACCACAAGTTCTGCAAAGAGCCATTCTGTATCTTCTAGGACCCACATACAGAACATTCCTTCTTTGTGTGAGAGAGGGCAGCCATCGGAGGCAGGCTGATGTCTATCTACCATGGTCATCGTAAACATTAGGGAATTCAGGAGAGATCCAAACTTCTCCCCGATTCCCAAGTTGTCTTTTTAGTTCTGCCACTGAGTGTTATTTTCATAAATACCCAAAGCCAATGTAGGGAGAGATCACTTTGGAATTTGAAATAAGAGCCTTCAGCTTGTAGAGAAAATAAAGAAGAAAATCACAACTATCCAAGTAATGAATAAGTTAAAGCACAATCAAATCTGACCTTAATAGAAGACTTTATATTATGGCAAGTAATACATCTGAGAAACAGCAATATGTAGTCATCAGCTTCAAAGAGTACTACTTTTGTAATTATTTTTCATTTTAATATAATATCATTTACATAGAACTGAAAGGAAATATTTTTGATATTTTCTGTCTACCTGCATGCTATAACGAAATCTTTTAGGAGGCAAAGAAGTCATGATACTGAGTGAGGGTGTGAAAAATGTCTTGTTAAAATATTTTTATTTTTTTGGGGGGGGGAGAGAAAGAAATGGAAAAGAGAATAGAGAAGGGGAGAGGAGAGGGAATGTGCACACCAGAGACAAGCAAACGTCAGAAGCATTCACCACTTTGTGCATCTTTACAAGGTAACTGGAGAATTCATGGGCTTTAGGTGGGTACTGGGAAATTGAACCCCGGATGGCAGACTTTGCAAGCAAGCGCCTTTAACTATTGATCCATCTGCCCAGCCCTGAAAATATGTTTTTAAAATTATTTATTTGCAAGAAAAGAGAGAGAGAGAGAGATAGAGAGAGAGAGAGAGAGAGAGAGAGAGAGAGAGAGAGAGAGAGAGAGAGAGAGAATATGAGCGCACCAGGGCCACCAGCCAGTACAAATGAACTCCAGATGCATGCGCAGGTTTGTGCATTGGCTTGTGGGTACTGGGGAATTGGATCGGGGTCCTTAGGCTTTGTAGGAAAGCTCCTTAACTGCTGAGCCATCTCTCCAGCCTGAAAATATGTGTTTTAATGCTAAAGCAATTTCTTTGCTGTTGCCATAACTGTGATACCCTACCATGCCACAAGCAGACTTGAAAAAGTAAACCTCTACAAAATAGTTTACCCACATGCTAAGCCAGCGCACCTTCCCGCTGGGTCACTAAGGGGAGTATCTGCCACGTGGGGGGGAAGAAATCTGTGATATTGACAGTGTAGTATAGCTTTCACCACTGAA
Organism: Zapus hudsonius; assembly: GCA_004024765.1. Lineage (NCBI taxonomy): Eukaryota > Metazoa > Chordata > Mammalia > Rodentia > Dipodidae > Zapus > Zapus hudsonius. Next base: position 3,139 of record PVHP010000058.1, read on the forward strand.
ATATGTTTTAAAAAATTTAGGGAGCACAAAATATTGAATAAAACAGACTGCTTAGAAGGAATCTCTGTGCTCCTTTCTAATGGCTTTAGTCACATATAAAGATTTCTTGAAAACAATATATTATAAAGATATCTTGAAGAAGAAAAGTCAAATATCTTTATTATTAAGGATTTTTGCATCCCAGCTCAATCAGTCGAATTTTCTTGGAAAAATTAGTGTGTGTTCATACGAGTTACTATTTCCCTGTCACAATTTAGGATTCTCAACCCACCTCCAACCAACGTTTTCCTGGTCACTGCCTGCCTAAGCCTCATTTCAACTCAAGGAAAGGCATACATGTAGCTTTCCCCAGGGGAGTCAGTATGTGTTAGGTATGCACTCCCGTGACACAATGACTGTCCGCTTTTGTCTTCTCGTGAATATCACTGCTATTTCCTATCTCTGTACCTCTCTAGGTTGTCAGGTCCTTACCTTTGTTTAGAGTCGGTGCTGGATTTGAGGGATGGGGTTGTTTTCTGTTTTTGATAAACATATATGATGCTTGTATATGCTTATCAATATAAATATAAATACAAATGCATGAAGGGGTTTCAGTATGACATTTTCACTCATGCATGTTGGATTATTTTCATCCCCACTATCACTCTTTCTTATGTCCCCTTCCTTGTCCCCCCTGTCCTCTCCCCCGTCATATCCCTAGCCGTTGTCCCCTTTTAGTTTTGTGCCTTCCTTTTTTGGTTCCCAGCTTCCACATATCAAAGAACGTGTGCTATTTATATATGTAGGACCTTAACTATTCAGTGAACATGATGACCCACCCTTTCCTGCAGACAACAGAATCTCATTCTTCTCTTTGCCTGAGTAAAACTCCATGGTGCTTGATCTTTAGTAATTTAGACTTGCGCTTATTCTGGAATCCAAATCACTTGTATTTGATAGCAGAGCCAAACTATGAGGGGTGGAGCACACAAGAAATCACCACGTAACAAGTGAGGTCTCAGGTGCCTGTGGCATGTCGGCTGTCACTTCTGGAATCAGGTCATTAGAGTTCTAATGCTGACTCTACCCACAGTTCTATCTGGTTGACTATTAGGAAGTATCTGAGCTTGTCTGCTTTCGTTACTTTGTGGATAATGGGGTAGTGTGGCCTTCACAGGTTGTGGTTAAGCTTGATAAGATAATTCATATACAATCTTTAGAATATTTTCTGATGCAGCAAAACTCTCAAATATTTGCTACCTCACAGATGTTATAGATTATCATTAAGTTTTCAGATAGGGAAACGGAGTTATTATTAGAAATTAGTTGCTACATATTTAAATTCAATGTGTGTTATACTTATTTCTATTAACAGTTTGAATATGTTAATATATTATTAATCTTATATGATAATAGTAATTAATTTTATATGATAATAGTCTTCTTTATACATGACTTCACTGCCTCTTTGATACTCTCAAATATGAAATTGTTCATATGTAGCTGGTCATTACAGTCATTTTCTATCTGTGCAGTATAAATGCGGACTGTGACATAAATGTCAGATGATTTTCCTCCAGCAGATGCCAGTTAAATTTGCAGCTCAAATGCACACCTGTCAACATGGGGAAAATGACATGTATGAGAGGTGTCTGGTAGAGGACTCTTATTAAGAAACTCTGCCAGGCGTGGTGGCACATACCATAAATCCCATCACTTGGGAGGCAGAGATTGGAGGATCACTGTGAGTTCGAGGCTAGCCCTAGACTACATAGGGAATTCCAGGTCAGCCTGGGCTAGAGTGAGACTCTACCTCAAAAAACAAACAAACAAACACACACAAAAAAAGTGGCATTCGGAGTCACTACAGAGACCACAGTTGAAAACATTGTAAACAACTTGATCAGTTTTTAAATTTTAAGTTTTGGTTTTAGTCTTAGGTGCCATTTTGACAAGAATAAAGTGACCCTCAACATGCTTAATCACCATATTTTAATTTAATCAATGAAGTGTCTGCAGAGAGTGATGGGATAAGCAAGAGACCTATAACCATAGCCAATCAGTCAACCCAGGATGAGCCAGCAAGACAGACACCAACGATTTTCAACACAACCTAAAGCAGAAGTACAGAGACCACTAAGACCTCAACAATAAAGCAACTTTAGTACTCATCCACCATGACTCAGGGAACTGAGCAGAAGAGGGGGCGGAAAGATTGTGAGAGCCATGGTGGAGGAGAATATCCAAAGACATGGCCCCTCAGTAACAACATACAAAGGGGGTGGAACCGGGTTGACTCTTAGGCTGTCCATAACCCCCTGCCTGATGGACTGATCCAGACTGCCCACGGAGGAGGATACCCAGCTGATTGGGGATAGGGAGGAGGGAAATCGGGGAATTGGGGACACCAACACATTATTTGCTCTTCCAGTGTATCTAAATATGGATAATAAAGATATAATTTATAAAAAAATAAAAAAGCGTTCAAATGTTCTCTCTTAACCATCTCGTACAGTTACTCTCTCTTAACCATCTAAATGAGCTTAAACCACAAAGTCTTCTGTATTATCCTTCTTCCCTATTCCATTCATCAGATATAAAATGTCATCCCTTCAGATTGACAAAATTTGATCCCAGATCCCAAATTTCCCAGCTGTTCAAATTCCTAATATAAAAGTTGCACATAACCCACCTACATCCTCTCATACACAGTAAGAGGGTGTCCATTTTATTATATCTAACAAATGCTAATACAGTGTAAAGCATTCTTATGCTGTATTATTTAGGAAACAATGACGAGGGAAATAAAAGTCTGTCCACAGTACAAATGGCCAATAAACATCTAAAAATATATTCAACACCTTTAATCATAAGGGAATTGCAAATTAAAAGTAACTTGAGGTTCTGTATCACACCAGTCAGATTGGCTACTATCAAAAGGTAAAATGGCAAAAAAGCTAGTGAGGCTACGGGAAAGGAGGAATCCTCTCGTGGCTGGGGGACAGATTTGTTCTCCCACCGTGTCTTGCCACTATGGAAGTCACTATGGAGTTTACTCAGAAACTGAAAATAGATCTACCATGTGACCTACTTAGAGCACAAAGACTCTACTCTTTAGAACTGATATTCACAATAGCTAAGCAATGAAACCAGCCCAAGCTGTGGGAAATGAAGATACATATACAGCGGAGTTCTATTCGGTGCTAAGAAAAAATGGAACAGTGAATTTTCAGGAAAATGGATGGACCTGGAATAAATTTGACTAAGTGAGGAGATACACTTAAAACGAAGGAATTCATACAAGCATGTGCTCAGGAGGGTCAACCTAAGGGTACCTGTGGAAGGATAAGGAAGGTGTGGTAATGCTGGAGGTGGCCTTCATACATGGCTGTTACATGCGTTCATGTTCTCAAGTCTTCTCGCATTGCTGTTCCAAGGGTAATAGCATAATCAGCACCATCACTGCCCAACGCAGGACACCAGCTGAGGTCTGACCTTTCTGGAGTGGACAATCAACCTCTCTCTATTCCCCCAATGCAGTGCATGGAAGAAGGTGCCAGGAAATGACTCCACCTAAGTCTAGTTCAGCAAAGCAGTGAGCTTTTTGGGGTTCCTTTAAGAAGCATAGTTGAGGAGTCACTTCCAGGCAGCTGCATAGAATGCCCAGCCCAATCCCACACATGGGGAAGACTCGGAAATCTCCATGTGAGGAGCTCTCTACATCTTGCAGGCACATTCACAACCTTCTCTTCTGGCAACTATTACAGTTTGTGTAATCCTGGGCAAGGTCCTCATGAAGCTTTGAAGTTTCATGAGTTTATAGAGCCTTGTAAGTTTCCTTTACTTCCTGAGCTGATTGTCAGTCTCATTTCCTTTATGAATCTCCTCAATCTCACTTCTCAACTCAGAGGAAACAGCTAAGCCCATTGGATGATTCAGAGATTTATTTCTTCTTCAATTAAGTAATAGTGGGATAATAAATACTCTGTCTCTTGAAATATTAGGATTGAAAAGATAATACATGAATCTGTTTTTCTCCTAAATTTCTAGATTACTAAAATGCTGCTTCAAGCATTGAGAATCCAAATGTTACCAGTTTTAATTATGAACTGTGAAAGAAAGCCTTAAAGACACGTTATTTTTCTAGCTATTATTAACTAACAGTGCTTATGCTTAGATGGTTAAAAATTCAAGCACTCAAGCATCATAAGGAGTGAAAGGTAGTGGGGTGGTGACTGTTGCAGCAGTTAACGATTTTCATTTACATGTATTTATATTTAGACTAACTTGTCTAAGGAATAAACAGATTGATAACTATATCTTATGTAGAGAAAACAGGCCCGGAACAGAGGATAATTTCATTCTTGGAGGACCTCGAATGGTAAACCAATGAGTACATAAAAAAAAACAAAAACAACTTTACTTTGATCTTGCCAATAGGATTAAAAAAGACGTGATAAGTTTCTTCTTTTCATTGTATGAAAATTCCCATTTCAGTTCCAACTAGAAGCTGGCATTTCCTCCCACTCCGTGGAGATAGGAAACTTGTCATCCATGCTGGGTTTGCATCCTTATGAAAGACATATTTAGGGAGTGTCTAAGAGGTATGCACTGGCCTGTATGTAGACTCCTAAAATCTTGCTTTCTCTGACTATTCCTATTGAAAATCAGAATATCATGACCTTGGCTTTTAACTCTAATCGTTTACTCAGGATTCATTATTTTACAAATCAGGTATAATTTTAACTTGAAAGGGGTAAAAAGGATTCTGAATTAAATACAAACTCTCACTTTCAAGCTCCAGGATCGCCATTTCCCATTTTTATACTGTTGGCTGAGTTTTAATCTTCCTTGATTATCTGATTTTTTCCACTTATAAAATGACAGTTGTTTTTGGTCACCTCACCTTTGTGTGCATTTGTGATTTAATGACTCTTGTTTTCCCCATTTTCCCGTTCTGAATAGGTTTATTTTTAGCATTAACAAGTGTCTCATAGGCCTATGAAACAAGTAAATGTTTCTCTGAAAATATATCAATGCCAACGAATTTACAGAGTATGGACATAAATTTATTCTACAGCTTTTAGTACTTACCACATCAAAAACTGAAGGAGAAATAGGAGAAAGAGTTTCCTTTAGGCAGTGAACTGAGGCCCAGAGAAAACCAGTGCCACCTCACCCTGGCATGAATGTTGTAGATTAGTCTGATTGAGAAGGACCTACAGCAGCTACAGCCCCCTGCTGCCCACAGTCTAGCACACTACCTAGACAGATGGTCTTCTCTAACAAGGTGGAGGGCCTTGTAGCCTGTCTTTGCAAATCTGCAAACCAATCAGGCTGGCTACTGGGAGAGCAGATGATTGCTTCTTGACCTGGGTAATTCTCTGCTTGCCTCTGCTTCATCCTTTGAGCTAACTTCTCACCTTTATTACATGTATGATTTTCCTCTGGTCCCTGAATGTACCATGTGTATACTTGTCTCACACTCCAGATCTACCATGACAGAGCTTCCTCTACACCCCAGGCCTGAGCCTGTGTAATTTCTCTATACTCGGGGAAACCATACTTTGCTACTCTCTTCTCCTCTGAGCTTCTTGGTCTCTGCTGTGGTATTTTCCTCTGCTGTTTGTTCTCATGGACTATATTCCTCTTTTCCACAAGCTCATAGATCCCCAATTTCCCTTAAATAAGCCTCACAATTTGTGATTCCTCCCTAAGTAAACTGAATAATTCAAAATTCATTCTTCTTGAGACCATTTTAATCAAATATTTGTTAAAAATAGGACAAGACCCAAAATTAGGGTTCATAAGCTTGGGGGACTCCTCCTGAACCCTAAAATCTATATCAATACCATGGTTAGTGTTGATGGGGCTAAATCTTTAAATCAAGAACTATTAGAAGGTGAGACCTGAGAGGAGTCTAGGAGAGAGCCAGCTCATCTAGGCAGGTTTCAGTCAGGAACTGAGGTCCAAAGAGAACAGGATGCCAATCCACAGTCCAAACTCCTCAGGACTAAAGCTTGTGTCTGAGTGTCCCTTATCTGCAGCACCCCCTGCTGGCCACAGGTGAAATTGGTACAACCCCAGCTGCACCAGATGTGGGCGGATTTTGGAATCCATTTTCTAGATTTAGTAACAAATCAGATTTTTCCTTGCTTTGTAGGGAGTCAGCTCACACGCTGCTGGGATGAATCTCCAAACCAGGCACAGTTCTTGGAAGGAAAGGATTTACTGAAGTTACAGATCCAGGGAAAGTTCCATAATGGAGAGACTGGCCCTCTTTCACAGGTCCAAGCAGAGTTTGAGAGTCCTCCCTAATTAAACTGAATAATTCATAATCCATTCTTAACTTTGTTTTTAAATCAATTCATTGTTAAAAATATGACAGGACCCAAAATTGGGGTTCATAAACTTGGGGGGACCCTTATTGAACCCTAAAATCCTGTAGCAATACCATGGTTAATGTTCGTGGGGCTAAATCTTTTTAAATCAAGAATTATTAGGAGGTGAGACCCAGTTAAACATGAGAATCTGATTATAATATGAATGCAATACATTCTTCTGAAGTTTAGAACAAAGCCAATTACCTTTATTAAGACCTGTACAAATACCCCAATACCTTTATAAAGAGTAGTTCTCCACTAAAGGGGAACCAGAATGGATTTCAGGTATGTTATTAAGGGAATAGAAAAATTTCGGCAAGTGGAGAATTTGGAGACTGGCACTTGCAGAGAATTAACAGGATAATAGTTTGAAAACACCTGTGTTTTCACGAGGAAACCAGAGTTTTCCTGGAATACATAGTTTGTGTGGGATAAATCTTAAATATTGAGGTAGGTTCAAAAATAATTTTTCTAGTGCTGGGCATAGTGGTGCACTCTTTTAATCCCAGCCCTTGGGAGGATGAGATAGGAAGATCACCATGAGTTCAAGGCCACCCTGAGACTACATAGTGAATTTCAGGTCAGCCTGGGCCAGAGCGAGACCCTACCTCGAAAAATCAAAACCAAAACCAAAAATCATTGGCAAACAAAGGAAAGGAAGTAAGACTGGGGACATGACTTTTAGTTATTTATTATGTGTCTTCCATTATCTTTTAAATAATATAATTGTCAAGATTATTTTCCATGCCATGTATTTTGAATTGGAGTTTCTGTGTGATATTCCTTCTCTACTGGACAGAAATATGTGTTGAGATGTGTGTTCAGTCAACTGATCTTCCATAACTTAGAACGGTAAACCTCAATGGTTGTGGAATGAAGTAAGGAATCATATTTAACATGTGAAGAATTTCTTATTGATGATTAGAAAATCAAAAATCTAGTAATGGAAGATTTCCATATTTTTTCTGTAAGCGCATTCTAGGATTCCAGTAAAAGATGCTAAAAGCACACATTCATTGTCCCTTCGTGTTCTTGTTCAGAGAGCTTGTTTAGGGAGCACTTCTACAATACTTCCTTCCCTCTTTCCCATCCCCATCCCGCCTGGCTGATGCTGTTTCCAATTGTGTCACGAAACTCATCTTTTGGATATGATCCATGCTGCCTCTCCAGGGATTTAGTAATTTATCACCTTTGCTTCATTACACAAATTATCCCCAACACAAGCTCTCTCTCTCTTCTCTCTCTCTCTCTCTCTATCTGTCTCTGGGTTACCTTTGAAATTTTAAATGATATAATTGCCATAGTAGCTTGCACAAGCCATTAATCAGAGATATTTTAATTGAATATAAAGTGATAATTGCCTTTCATGAGCAAATTTAGTGTGTGAAACCTGAGACAAACTGAATGTGTTAGTTTTTTTTTATTTAGTTGTATATTGGTAGTATTGAAATCTTGTGCAATTGCTCAGAACTGTGGAGAAACTAGGAAGTGAGGAGGGATCTAGTAGATGTCACACATCACTGTATTTAAGGGAATGGAAAAATTTCAGCAAGTGGAAAATTTGGAGAATGGCACTTGCAGAGAATTAACAGGATAATAGTTTGAAAACACAGGATATTCATGAGGAAACCTCAGTTTGCCTGGAATACATGGCTTGTATAGGATAAATCTTAAATTTTGAAGTAGGTTAAAAAATAATTTTCTTTTCAAATCACACACTTAAGCAGCATTTTTAGGAAAGACCGTGCCTCCTTTCTTCAAGTGCTACTGAAATACAACTTTGGGGAAAAGAGTCCCCATCTAGACACAGGGTGCCAGATGGACAGTGACAAATCCTCCCCATATCACCACCAGCTCATCTCAGCCAAGGAAATGGCAGCCTCTGAAATGCCTGCCCAGGATTCACATTGTGTGACCTGTTTGGCTCCTGGCTTCTCTGCAGAGACCACCAGCAGGGGAGTTACTTATTGCCAGGCTGTAACTTGGACCCTTCCCCCAGAATTACTAAGTGGAGATCACTTCTTTATAGCTATTGTGTGTCCTGCTGAGAACAGCTATTACCCAGTAAGGACTTGTTCCCAGTCATTTTCAAGTGGGGCTTTGTAGCCACAACCTAGAAGTCAAGGATCTATAATGAACCTCTGGAGTCGTCATTTGCTATAGTCCTAAAGAGATTCTTTCATCCTATTTTCCTTTTACCAGATGTATGTTTTTGCTCATGGCCTGGCTGCATTTCTCTCTGCATGAGCAGTTTTAGGCTTTATTTAAATGTTGCATTTCCAAATCTTCATGACTTTCTGCAGGGCTCACCACACATCACTCCCCACACATCACTCATGCCTTATTTCACAGGGTGAGTGGGGAATTAGCATATTTCACAATTAGCCAGGATTTGCTCTGCTAATTTCATTCCTTGATGAAGGTGCTAACTTGGCGTGAAACTGTAATATGTTGGGTGATTTATTAAGCCTCCGATGATGGGAGGAAATCGTATGCTTGCCTTTGCTACTGAGAAAGTTAACAACATCCATTCGCATGAGATTCGCATGAGATGCTATTTGAAAAGTGGTGTTGGTGTGATTGAACGTGTGAATGGCTGATGAAATCAGCCCAGATAGCCCCTTTCTGATTCAACTCCACTAAACTCATGTGGCAGGTCCTTGAAAAGAGACACTCACGAAGGAAACATGTGCTCATCTTTAAGAGCAGCTGTGAGTCACACTGTCTGTCACTTGATGCTTTCGAGGAAAAAGTCATACCTGTTTTTTTAAGCAACAAAGAGAAAAACATCACATAGACATGAAGTCGTTGTTGTCCAAACAAGCTGTGCATATTAACAAACCAGGGAGCAAACTTCCTTAAGAAATCCCTAAATTAAGCAATTGGCACATACTCCATAAGATTTTCTGTGACTAGTTTTTCTTTAGTTCATTTCTTACTCTAAACATAAGTGTTTCCTATTCAGTTTTAGAATCCTTTCTTTGTTTTGAGATAGTCTCAATATACGTAGCCCAGGCTGGTCTCAAACTCATGACCCTCTTACTACCCAGGTTTATATAATGAGATCTCATAACCGACCAAGAATAAAGACTGCATTGTAAGTCAGGTGTTTGATAGTGTTTGAGTACTATCAGCCACTGTGCTTTATGTATCCTTCACCTCCAAAGACTATTTATTAGTAATAATTATAATTAAAGAAAAATGGGAAAATGTCATATACTGGAAAAATCTTTAGAGCCCAAAGATGTGGTAAAGTGACATGTACTTATTAATGAGCTGCCCTAGAACAGGCAAATTATTTATTTGTGAATTATTACTGTCGTAGAAATACTCAGTGACAAACAGACAAAGCCTTCACAGCAAGAGGAGAGGGGAGTTTTAATTTATACCCAGGCCCAGGGTCCAAGCTTAGAGAAGTCTTGGCCAGAACCCCAGTTACAAAGAGATTTTATAGTCGGGCACAGAGATGTGTACATGACATTAGGCCTGTAAATTACAAGCACTTAGCAACTCACACATTTACAAAGGGTTGCAGGAAGTTCAGATAATCCTCCCCAGGGTGGCCTCATCTTTCCTAACTTCCTTATCACAGTTAAAGCAAATCCTTCTTTTGTCTCACAGGACTTCAAAGCTCTGGTATTTTCTCACCTCATGCTATACTGGCCATCTGAGGCCAACAAATGTCTGCAATGTAACAATGAATATGGGGGGGGTGCAGTGAGCTCACACTCATTTTGCTATAATATTACTATCAAAAATGATTTAAAAATCAGATATTGGGGCTGCGAGATGGTTCGGTGGTAAAGGTGCTTCCATGCAAGGCCTAATGACCTGGGTTTGATTCCCCAGCACCCATGTAATGCCTGACGCAAAAAGTGGAGCATGCATCTGGAGTTCGTTTTCAATGTCTGGAGGCCCTGGTGCACCTATTCTCTCTGTCTCTCTTTATCTCTCTCTGCTTGCAAATAAATAAAAACATTTAAAAATACAATGAAAATCAGATATTGATCAGGAAGGAACCTGAAATTTTAAAATACCCTTTAAAGCCATGTATACTATATAATTTTGACGCATTCTTCAAAATTATCAGTATCAAGATAGGAAACGAATGGGCCAGGCTTGAAGTCACAGTAAGAAGTCATGAAAACTACATGAAAACTCATGAGGAGTGTGATTCTGTGTTGGTTCCTTGTTGGGGAAATTGCTAAGTCATTGAGAAAATTCTGAGTACTTTCAGTTAGCTCTAGGTTGATATTCGGTGTCTTCATCACTCACACTCTACCTTATTTTTGGAGATCCCGGAGCTCACCAAATCAGTTAGATTAATTAGCCAAAAAGTCCCAGGGATCTCCTGTGTCTGCCTCCCCAGAGAAGCAATTGTAAGTGCATGCTGCCATGTCTGCCTTTTATAGAGGCGAGGGGATTCAAACCCAGGTCCTCATGTTTGCACAGAAAGCACTTAGCTGCTGACCCATCTCAGCCAATACCTCTAAGTGTTTGTAATCCCAAAATACCCTCTGCAGTGAGAGGAGAGTCAGGAGAATCTCAGAGCTTAAGCAAGAGAGACCCTGGCTCAAACAATGTGGAAGGTGAGGACCCAAGTCACAAGGTCATCTTCTGACCCCACATATGCCAACCAACACACATGCATACCCCTCCACACACACGTAAATAACAATTTTAAAAGAAGAAAGTTTGTCAAAATATTTTAATAGAGAGGCCTGCCTGGGATTAGGGAATAAATTCCTAGAGTGAAACCCTACCTCAAAAAAGAGGGAAAAAAAAAAAAAAACAAACAAGCCGGGCTTGGTGGTGCAAGCCTTTAATCCCAGCACTGGGGAGGCAGAGGTAGGAGGATCACTGTGAGTTCTAGGCCACCCTGAGACTACATAATGAATTCCAGGTCAGCCTGGACTAGAGAGAGACCCCACCTCAAAAAACAAAAACAATAACAAAAACAAAAACAAAAACCCAAACATATTTTAATAATAGTAAAATAAAACACAAGAACTTATTCACAAAATTATAATGTATTCATTTATCATTTATCCCTATATATTTTATCTTCAAAAATAATTCCAGCTTTGGCTTTAATGTATTAAACTTGGGAAAATTTTCCAACCATAACCTTATTTCCATATATGTGCAATTTCTGTCAAGGAATCAAATATCAGGAAAGTATTTTAACAGTTAATTCCTTGATAAGGTGCAACCTGCAGTTTTGTTGTTGTTCAGAAAATAAAACTGAAATAAAGTGAGAATAATTCAGAGCTATTTTCCCTGACTCTTTATTTTTAATTTCTTGAAGTAGGATTTCTCTAGCCTGTGCTGATCATTTTATAGCCCAGGCTGGCCTAGAATTCATGGCAATCCTCCAGAAACATTATATAAAAGACTCTTTCCTCGGCAAGGCAGACAGATAGGGGAAAAGGATCTTTGGTAGATATTCTAACCCAAGGCGATGAATCAGAGAGCGATTTTCTTTCTAGCCTAAGTGAATTTTCCCACTGGTGTGGTATGGCTGGCTTTCCTGAGCAGTACCGGATGCATCATGGATCAATCAGTACCTTTGTCTTCATTTAAACTCACCAATCATGGACTCTGGGCAGGTGGGCTCTCCTCATCCAATCAAAGCCGAGTTCCTACTCCCCATCCTTTGAATCGGCTCCTCGCTGAGGAGTTTGTTCTCTGTGCTTTCTTTGGCTCTTAATGTGAAATAACCAGTTTGGTTCATTTGAGCCCTTTTAAACAGCTCTGGAGGGTGTCACTGCTCCCCCAGCCTGGGGCTGCACGCGTGAGCCTCCTTGCCTGGCTTTCCCTCGAGTTCTCAGCTCAGCTTTTATAACTTGAAATTATTCAGCACATCAGATCTCAGTTATGTATCTAAAATGTTGTCATGTAACTTCAATCTGAGAATGGATCCTCTCAGTTTCTGGCTACAAAATGATAATTGCTATTTTCTCTTCTCCACCAGCAGAGTCATTGTACTTTGCAAAAATGTGGTGATGCGTTTATTCCCTCCTGAGTCTGCCTTTCTTAAACATAGTCTCTTCATAAATTAAATGCTGTGTGGTTTGAAGGGACAGAGTCCCCGTGGTCTCATGCGTTTGAAGACTTGGTCCCCAGAAGGTGCTGCTGCTTGGGAATGTTGTGAAATCTGCAGGAAGTGTAGCCTTGCTAGAGGAAGTGGTCCCTCACTGGGGCAGACCTGAGGGGTTTGAGCCTGGACCCCCTTCCTATTCAATTTCTGCTTCCTGACATGACCCCAATGTGACAAAGTGACCTACCTCGCCTTCTCTGCCATGTTGGAAGCCCAAATAAAGACTTCCTTAAGTTGCTTCTGGTCAGGTATTCAACCACAGTGACAACAAAGTAACTCATACAAGTACATTGGTTTCCTCTGGGTTTTACAAGTTTCCTTGTTGACTTCCTTTATTTCCTTTGCTCCCTGTCTTCTCAAAATTATCCAGACCGCAGATGTTGGGTCCACCAAGTTATCTTTTCCTTTTGGTGATTACTACTTTATGACTGACTTCCATGTCTCTATCATAACTTATTGGCTGATAAGCATTTTGGAGCTGCGAGTATTGGTGACATGTTGATTGACCAGTGTAGACTTCTAATTGAGCAGTAGAAAGTTGAGCAAGTCCCTGAGGAACTGAGGGTATTCACCAAAACTCTTTCTGAGGGATAAACTTTGAGCAGGAGAAAGGAAGTTCTAATCCAAGTCATGCTAGAGTTGCTCAAGGATTCTCAAAAGGCCAGCATGACGGGGAAGAGGGAGAGGGGTGCTGAGATCAGGTGGGTCCTTGCAGCCATTGTAAGTGGATGTGATGGTTAGGTTTTATTGTCAACTTGACCTTTTTCATAATTTTGGGTGGATCTCTGAGGATGTTTACAGGAAGGCAGCCCTCTCAGTAGGGGGCAGGATGCAAGGAAGCTCAGGGGAGTTAGGCATTAACATTCCTTCCTGGGAGGGCAGTGCAGGAAGGAAATTCCAGAGACTCAGGAAGCCATTGAGCCTGGGAAAGGATTGCAAGACCCCACCTTAAGGCTATATTTAAGGGAAGAAATTCCCTCCTTGGCCTCTCCTGCCTATTTGTTATTGTGTGTGTGGTTTTGGTGATGGGTGTTCTTCTCTGCTTAGACCTGTGAAAGGGGAAAGCCTCTTTTGCTGTTTGGAACTTCCCTTGGATCTGTAGCTTCAATAAATCCTTTCCACCCACAAACTGCTTCATCCCAGTATCATGTGGTTGACTGCTACAGTGGAAGATTTTACTTGGAATGTAAAGTTTAAACAGGGACTTTGGACAGGGAAGTTACAAAGTGATATCTTATTAGCTTATCAGAGTCACAAGCAGGTAGAAGCAGACACAAATCATAAGGATTGACCTCAGTGGCTATTTGTTAATTAAACACACCCATGCTAGGACCAGTTCTAGGAAACCAAGGTAGGAAAACTGAGTTAACAAGCAATTTTCAAGACTCCTCATATCTTTTCCTAATTATCATTTGCTTTATATTTTCTATCAGAAAATGTCTTGCTACAACTTAAGTTAGCATGAGGAGAAATACATGACCTAAGTTATTCTACAGAATTCTTTAACCACCATAACTGCATCTAGTTCATGCTGTGAAGAGCAGCAGAAACACCCGTTTTCCACCATTTGTTCTATATCATCTCCCCATCATAGTGTTGGCAAATGGCAAACTCCAATTTTTATAGTGTTATATTAGTCATATAATATCTAGTCCTCAGCCAATATTAACTTATTTTCCAGGCATACAATTATCACTATAAATTATATCCAAGGCATTTTACTCCAGTTTAATTCCTACACTGCTCAACACTATCATAGAATATGTGCCTTGTAGTTTGCTTGGGAAACCGTAGCTTCTAGGGATTATTCTTAGGAAATAGAACTCTATAATAATGATACTAACAAAAATATTGTTATATCTTTTCAATGTGATCATTCTTTTATTTTGTCAATATTTCTTTTTTAAATTAATTTATTTTTTATTGTCCATAATGAGTTACATTATTTAGTGGGCAAACAATGAGTTGTTATTCCCAGTTCCCCAATGCCCCTCTTCCCCATCCCAAATCAGCTGGATATCCTCCTCCATGGGCTGTCTGGATCAGTCCTTGGGGCAGGGGACCATGGATAGCTTAGTATTCAGCCTGGTTATCCTGGCTACTAAAAATAGAATCTAGGTAATCCAGAATTGTGTATCTCTGTTAACCTATACCAATCTCGCTCTCCGATGGAGATTGTGTTTGTATTTTTCAGAATGCAGAGAGAGGGCTGTGGCCCATCTAACCCTATCAACCGATCATAGGCCGATAGCTGAGATCCTGGCAAGAGATGAGCCACCACAGTCTTATCATGGAGGATCCATATGGAACCCCGTAGAGAATGATGGGATGAATAAGGGACCTACAGCCACAGCCATTTAATCAACACAGGATAACCCAGTGAGACAGAAACCAATGATTTTCGACACAAAGACCCCTAAATTCTCAACATTAAAGCAGCCTTAATACTCACCCACCATGACTCAGGGAACTGAGGGGAAGATGGGGAGGAAAGATTGTGAGAGCCGTGGTGGGGGAGACTATCCAGAGGCATGATGCCCCTGAGTAACAACGTATTAGTCAATATTTCTTCCCATTTTTGAACTTTTCTGAGGAATACACTTCATGCATTACACAATCTATTTTGTGTTGACACAGCTTGGTAGAGAGTTTAATATTAGTTCAATGAAATAATTTTTAAAGTCTGTATATGTATACATGCATTTACATATTCCTAAATTCCATTTTAGTGGCAGTATAAACCACAACACTTGGGGCTGGAGAGATGGCTAATTGGTTAAGGTGCTTGCTTGCCTGCAAAGCCTAACAACCAGGGTTCCATTCCCTAGTACCCATGTAAGATGCACAGAGTGGCACATACATCTGAGTTTGTTTGCAGTGGCTAGAGGCCTTGGAACATCCACTCTTTCTCTTTATTTCTATGTGTGTCTCTCTGCTGGCTAATAAACAAATAAAAATAAAAATAAAATTATAAAATATAGCACTGACAATTTTTTTAACTTTTGATAATGAGGTTTTTGATTTCAGAGTGATGCGTCTATTTATTTTGGCATGTGAATGTGTGTGGTGTATGTGTGTGTGTGTGTGTGTGTGTGTACATGTGTGTAGAACAAAGGTAACTTAGGTATCTTCTTCAATCATTCTCCACCTTGATTTTTGTACAATATTTGTTTTATTCTTTAGTTCTTTATTTATTTGAGAGAGGGGGCAATGATAGAGGAGAGAAAGAAAGGGAGACAGAAAGAGAGACAGAGGAAATGGGTACATCAGGGCCTCTTGCCACTGTAAGGGAATTCCAGATGCATGCACCATTTTGTGCATTTGGTTTTATGTATATACTGAAGAACTGAACCCAGCCTAGCAGGCTTTGGTTAAAGGAGCTGGCTAGGTGGCTTCCTCCACCTTCTTTTTTGGAGACATAGTCTTTTTTGTTGTTTTGCTGCTGAATGTGCAGCCAGCCTAGCTAGCCCACAAGCTCTGGATTCATCTTGTCCTTCCTCCCATTGCTGTAGGCATGTTGGAATCACAGACATGGGTACCACTTTGCACCTGGCTTTAGATGGGTGCTAGAGAGATGAACTTGTGTCGGTGGGGTTGTAAACAAGCTCATTAAACTGCTGAGCCAGCTCAAACCTAAGAAAGAATAACTGTGGAGCTGCCTCTGTTTTCGTGTGCTTTGCAATGGATCAATGACTAAGAGCTCACGATGTGCTAGTATGGAAGGCAGTTTCACTAAAGTACTCTGGTTTTTATTAAAACTGCTCTACTTCGCTTATGCCTCTGCCTTCTTACTATTTTACGGCAAGATTTATGTGAGCTCTATAAAGATCAAGTAATAATGACTCCCCCAGATAACAATTAGGCATCCATTTATGGTCGGCAAAACAATTTGTAGTTGCTACTTTTTCATAACAGGTGAGGTCCCAGGAAGGCATGCAGCCCCTGGAATGGGTACTAATATTCAGATTCAGGTTGCTTTGAAATATTTTGGAATCCAAGTTTTCCAAAGCCTTCCAAAGTAACAGGTGCTTGAATTTCATGGGTAGAGAGAAGCTAAAGGGACTTCTCTTCTTCAGGGAACAGTGCAGAGTTGGAGGCCTCTACAGGCAAAGCCAAATTCAACTCGGGCATGCTGAACATCTGTGAACACACATAACCTATCTTAGGTCAAAACTACATGAGAATTATGTTCCTGGAGAATTTCCTTAGGATTATGCATTAAGAAAACGAGGGCTGCCTAAGGTTACTTGACTTTCATTCTCATTTCACAGGTGGGAAGCAGACCTTGAATTTGTTTAGTGGTTGTCTCTTGCCTCTGGTTTGGGAAAGAAGCCTTTACAACTCATGCCCTGACTTTATGAAAGTTCCCACCATCTTCTTCTAGTGAGATCTATTTTCCACCACCACATAGTTGAAAAAGCAAGGAAATTGCCTTAAAAGAACACTCATACCTCTTAGCCCTTTACTTAACAAATAAATATATAAGGTCATTTATTCAGCATTTAAACTTTAAAAGTTTCCTCTGTATTCTTTGACTCCTTGCCCTAGTTTCTTTTTATTATTTAGTTATTTATTTCTGAAACTATTCTTTGATCTGATTAAGTCTTAGTTTGACCTTGAATCTCTGTCTAGCTATCCTATTCAGCATGCTAGGCAAATATTATTCTGGCAGACATCAGGAATGATAGCAGGAAAAGGCCAAAGATAGCTTCTCCAGAAGTTGATCCCTGCATTTTTCAGGTATAGAAATATTAAAAATGTCAACACTATTTTAAAGTCACTGAAAAATTTATGATCTCTTGTCTACCACACTACAGTGTGATGTGGAAGTACTGTTACACCTTTGATGGTGATTGGGGATGACTCACTCCCCCAATCATTCTCCTTCCACTTCTGTTCCAAGTCCAACCCAAGAGAGGTAAGCTGCCCTCCAGCCTTCCCTGAAGAAAACCAGTTACTTATACATAGCCCCTCTGCTCCACTGCAGCTAGCTTTTTTCTGTCTTGAGCAATGTTGATAGCTATCAAAAATTCCAATAAGCCAGAAAGGAAGAGAACGTATTGGCTGAAAAAGAAGGGGCTCCAGTGCTATAGAAGGCAGGTACTTGGGATTATGACCTTGGTTGACCCCACCTGCAGGCCTAGTCAACGAGGGTCGCGAGAGGGACCCTAGCCTGGATGAGTGGGAAAGAACGGGAGCAAGAGATAAGACCAAGACAGGAGTCTGATCAAGGTCTGTTTATTGCAGGCAATAGGCGAGCTTATATGCTAAGAACAAGGAGGCAGCTGTACGTTTCACTTTGCACAATAGTAAAAGTTTTCCAAACCCTGTTGCCGTCTGTGGTCACAGTGGCCTCTTACTGGAAATGTTGTGATTAGCTGCAATGGCTTGTTTCGGGAAGCACATAACACTGCTAGATTGCTGCATAGCTCAGGGTCGACAGTGGGGCAGTGCCTCAGACCCTGACACTTGGTGACATAGTTGACCTTCATAATAGAGAATTCATATCCGTGACGAGTGGTGACTCCTTTGACTTCTTAGGGTATGTAACTGCCAGGTAGGCAGCAAAGATCTAAAACGCTAATCAATAGTAGGGCTTTAGAAAATATACACAGGTTGTAAGAATAATACACTTTAATTTGGAACTACATACATAGATATTATATATACACAATTTAAGGAAGTCATTCACAAAACGTAGCAGCTATGGCTGAAAACAGATGTAGCTTTAAGAAGAGATCCTCTCTGTTTACCATAACTCTGTGCTCCAGTAATCCAAATTGTATTAGAAAGAAAAGTGAAATTGCTGGTCTGGTCAGCTTGTGGAATTAGAGCAGTTAGTGGAAATAATTGTAGTAGCATTTTTTTTTCTGTTAGTGTGTGTGTGCTCGTGTATGTGCGTGCAAGCACCATGTATCTTTGGAGGTCAAAAACCGCCTTTTGGATGTTGTCTGTAACCTTCCACATTTTACTGGAGGTAAAGTCTCTCGTGCTCTGTTTAGATTCTCCTACATTCACTTTACCAGTTGCCTTCAGTAGGCTAGGAATGCACATGCCCTCTATTGCATTCAGTGATTTTGTGGGTTATGGGACTCCAAACTCAGGTACTCACACAAGTACTTTGTCCACTGAACCATCTCCCCAGCCCAGTAGTAAATTCTTAGATTATAGATTCACAATAGGTACTTGAGGGCTGGAGAGATTCCCCAGTGGTTAAAAGTGTTTGCTTATAAAGCCTGATGGCTCAGGTTTGATCCCCCCAGTAGCCAAGTAAAGCCAGATGCACAAATTGGCAAATGATTCTGGAATTTGTTTGCAGTGGCAGAAGGCCCTGCACGCCCATACCCACTCTCCCTCTGTGTCTGCTTCTCTCGCTCAAATAAATAAAATATAAAAAGAATAGGTATTTGATTTTCATAATCTGATGAAACTGAGTGAATAAATATTATTATAAATAAGGGATCTGTGCTATCATTAGTCAAAGCCTCCTGCAATCTTGCATTTGGTTCCAGGGAAGAAGACGGAGGGGCTCTCTGAACCCTGGACAAGTTCTAGATGACAGTTTCTGAATAGGATAGAGGTGAAAAGTGAGACATCATGTCCAAAAGAATACTTAAATGTTTAGCAAAATGAATATAAAATGTACCGAGAGACTAGGATACCACCCTCATGCTTAAAAATTGGGCATGGTAAGTAGGGTTAAATGAGTTAATTATGACTTTAAATTTAAAACCAGCATATGAATGTAATGATGAAAGGGATTCCAGCTGATCACAAGGAAGATGATCTCAAATCCAGCCACATGAAACTGGGATGTTTTATATTTGCTACAAGTATGGTTTTTCAAGAACTAATCAGTAGGGTATTGGTTGTGTAGAATATGCTAGAAGGACCCCAATGATTGTAAAATCATTACTTTTGCTGTATTTTATTCCAAAAGAGAAAACCCCAATGGCTCTCTGTGGACTTAGCCACATTCCAAGAGTGGTGTAGAGATATCAGAAAACTTGCAAGCATAATTTATTTCTATGTGACTCATGCCACTTTGTTTGAACACTTAGTGTTAAGTATGAGCATTTTTCTAGAAGAGTAAGTTAAAAAATGTCAAGAGATAAAAAATGTATTGGTTAAGGAAAGTTCTAGAGAAGCCATTCCCCTTTCTATAGTCCTTCTACCCAGCCCGGATAGGGAAGGATAAGGACTCTCAGACATATCTACACCAGCCCCTTGCAGATGCAGTTTCTCAAAATTGTATGTTAATCTGTAGCCTGGTGTACTTATCAATCAGATATGTAGGTGTATAAAGTAATTCCTTTATCTGAATTAGCATCTTTAAGGCAAATACTGTGGTGGGTTTATTAATTTTCCCAACAACCACTTCAGAGCTAAATGAGAAAGAACAAGGAAA
The DNA here is from genome assembly GCA_004024765.1 of Zapus hudsonius. Classification (NCBI taxonomy): domain Eukaryota; kingdom Metazoa; phylum Chordata; class Mammalia; order Rodentia; family Dipodidae; genus Zapus; species Zapus hudsonius. The sequence goes on from PVHP010000058.1 coordinate 23,009, forward strand.
TTGTTCAGACATGATCTTAGCTCAGAGAAGATTTTAGCTGTTTGCCAGAGAAGAGAACAACACATAAGAAAATAACCTGGATTTTATTTTCATTTTTCAAAGAAATAATGTGTTCACATGGTAACACACAGAAGACAATGCATGTATTTGTTTTAAAATTAAGAAATTAATTATAAGTTTACTAAGGTTTTGTTTAATACAATACTGCTATCATTGTTGCATACCAAACTCTGCATGTGGATCTTCCTAGATTGTATGATTGAATTCTCATAACAAATTACTTAAAGCACACAAATCAGTACTATTTCTATTTTATATGAAAACATCGAGGATCAGGGAATGATAGTTCAAGTAACATAGCTGAAAACTGGAGATCAAATTCAAAAAAATCGGATCCAAAAAGAGGAATTTATTGCTTTTTGTGTCCCAGAGAAACCTCTTCTATGTGAGAAAACCGTAACTTTTATACACTCGATTCTACCACTTCTAGAAACCAAATGAAAGTACATGAGTGTCTTGACTCTTCAGGGAGTGCGCCAGTCATCAAGTAGAGGTGTGCACAGTGGGGCAGGCTCATTGATGGTAAAATGCCCAGGATGTACATCAGCCAGAAGAACGACAATGGGATCTGTTCCTTATTCAGTGTTTGGGTTGTCCTACCATTGTTCAGAGTAAGTCTGTTCACTGCCAGACATGGACAGAGTCTGAAAGTAATAAGAAGAGATGGAACAGTCATGTTCGTATGATGATTGGACCCCTAGTCTGTTTATGTACTTGTTGAGGAAACAACCATGTCATTTATAGACAGCAAATGACTGATAAGGTGAACTTGGTTATTCTTAGGCTTGAAAGTTTATCTGACACATGGGTTTGGAGAGATTTCAACATTTAATCCTATTTACATTTTTTCTATTTTCATAATAAGCCCCTCTCTCTTACTTTCATTAATTAACCTCATAAAATTTTACCTAGAAATCATTATAGAAGAGACACTATTATGGAGTCTGAGTATAGGTAAGATGGAATCTTCATCTTCACAAACTGTATAACCTTCAGGAAACACCTCAAAGGAAACTATTCCCCACCAGATGGGTCACTTACGGAGATGGAGGCTATAAAATAGTAATGCATTCCAAGATATCAGTTGAGAAACTAGTTAACCATGTGAAGAAAGGAGAATGTTGTATGTATAAGGGGGTTGGTGGAGGGAATTGCATGGGTAAAGCAAGTTAGAAAGTGCAACAATTAAAAGGAATTGAGTAAATTTGAACTGTATACTTTAAGGTGAAGAATACATCATTTTTGCCTGGTTAAGCTTTTGCCCTTCATCCTGAGTGCTCATTGTGTTAAGGAATATATAAATAAAATCAGCCTGTATATATGCTGAAAGCATCAATATAGAGCAGCAGACAGTGTGCCCTTTTACTCTCACACTAAACAGAGAATATTTACATGTTCATATACTTCCAAATTCACACTGGTGAGCAGAAATATGATTTAACAAACACAATCTCCTAAACCTGCTCTTATAGTCAAGCAGGGTGATTTAGGCATCAAACCTTCCTAGCTGCCTCTCCCCAGAGACCTATGTCTGCTTGTGAGTTTCTCTTATGCTTCCTTTCTTTGCCTTAATATTTATGCTGCCTCTCCGTCAACCTCCCTGTAAGGGTTTCAGAGAAAGTATTCAGTTATGGGCTTACTGTGTTCATTGTATGCCATTGCTTAATGCTTGTTTGCATATCACTGCTTAGTTAGCTAAGGACCCCAAGGCTCTGTAAGCATCACTTAACAGATCAGGGTCATTTAATACACATTTAAGAAGCCTTTTCTCTGCAAAATTAAAGCTATGATACTTTTGCTTCAGGGCCTATGTGGTGTTAAGTATTTTTTCTCTGTTCAGGTACCTTATTTGTTAAATGATCTTATGAAATGTGTGCACACCATGATGTGTCTTTATTGTCCTAATGATCACATCATTAGTCTTAAATTCTCTAATGTTTTCATTACTGACTGATTTTTGAACGGATCGTTTTGTCGCTTTTGTCCCTTTGATCTTTAGGTCTTAGCTCTGGGACAGTACCATATTTGACCAGCACGCTACTTGATTGTTTCCATAGTATTCATGTGCCTTATTAATAACTCTTGGGCAGTGGAGATGGCTCCATGGGTAAAGTGAGAACTTGAGTTCAGATCCTCAGTGCACACTTAGAGGCCAGGAACCTGGATTCCCAGGGGTTCTCTGGGCTTGCTGCTAGCTGGTCTATCTGCATGGTGAGCTCCAGGTCCAGTTCAAGACCTTTCCTCAAAAAATTAGGTGGATCGTGACTAAGGAGAACACTTGATGTTGACCTCTGATCTCTACACATGCAGAGGAGAGCTCACACCCACATGTACCCACACGCATACGAACATGCATGAATGCACACAGCACACACGCACGCACACACACACACAGAGAGAGAGAGAGAGAGAGAGAGAAGGAAATGATTCCTTTCTGAAAAGCAAACTCCTGAAGGGGAACTGTGGAACTGATACTCAGGCATCCTACTTGCAGTACTGGGTCCCTGGACTCATGTCAGGATGAAAAGCACATTTGACTCTTTATTCAGTCTTTCCCAACACCTCGTCATGTGGAGATGTGTTCACATTCATTTTAATGTTTGAACTGAGGTATCGTGGTAGTAATACATTCTCTCATTTAGAATTGTCCCACCAGTTATTAGAGAATAATACATCCAAAGTGAATGCTTCTATGGACCCGCTCTGTATGTGGGATGTCTCCCACCATCGCCAGACCCGTAGGAAAGAACTTATTCTCTCAAGTGATGTTGTCTAATCAAAAATTCAACACAAACTATGTCGGAGAAATCTGCAATCCAGCTGCATTTATTACTAATCTTTCTACTCACTGTGTTTGGATTTTCAGGAAAGGTGGTTTTTCTTAGAGACTTCACATGCAGCAATTAGCATTTAGTTTGGTGCAGAAACCTATGGCTCTTTCGACATTTTTGCACACTTGCCTACATTTGCCTTTCTTGCCAAAGCAAATAAAAGTGTCTTTCATAGCACTTCTCACTGTGAAGAGAAGGAAACGCACATGAATCACTGAGTCATTTTATGTGTCTTATTACCTTGAACTTGGGATAACTCAATTGATGCTACAAAAATTAGTACAGCTTCTGTCTACTGTGGTAGAATTTGAGGCATCATTTTTTCCCCTTGGAATGGTAATTTTGTAATAGTTTTCATCATTGTCTCATTGTCTGTTTTCTGTCCAACCTATTTCTTACCTATTTTAACCCACTAGTTGCTCAAGCTTATTTTACATGGAACTATCTAAATAGACATTGTGATATCTAAAATAGGTCTGGATTGTGCACCCAGAATTACTGCTACTTCCCATTTGGTTTGCTTTGTTATAATAGCACTAGTAAATTTCATTAGATGTCCAAATACCTGCACACATCAATATATGCAATTTGTTGAATTGATGCATGCACCAGCATCTATAATACTATTATGAAAATTAAAGTAACAGATCTATCTAACATCTCATCTTCCAAATACTTTTTCTCTAATTTCAAAAGAACTAAAACATTTAAACAACTTTGTCTTTCAGCTTTAAATTAGGAAATTTAGTTATTATTGCTCAAATTACTATACTATGTGAATATTACTATACTTATCTGTTACAAAAATAATGAAATATCTCTAGCAGACTGTGAAATAAGAGTTTTTAATATCAAAAAATGTAAGTATTGGCCAGGGAAGATGGGTTACAAGGTGTGGTAGTATAACACAGGGCCACAGTTATGCACATCATAAATTAAGAGTCCCCATGTATTTCCTTTCTTCACTGCCTTATCCTGTGTGAAGTACTAAAGTCTGTTTCATCATGGTACATGCCAATCGATAAAATCATCCACTTCCTGGGAATGAAATCTCACTGGGAATGAGACAGGCTAAGTAACATGCTGACAACTAAGGGTGAGTTATCAGAGATTCTCAGAATAGGTATTGAGCAGCGTTCTCTGCTCCTTCCTTAGGATCTCTGCATGTAACACTGAACTAGGATAGAATTGATGATAACTTTCTATATTCATGTTCTCTTCATTTTAGTTTCACATACGTTATTGTTACTCTGGGAAGCTAGGCATGTTAGGTATTACATTAATATTCTCTCTGTCCCTGCCTTTCTGTCATATTGGAGATGGAACCCAGGGTCTTGTACTTTTCAAGCAAGCACTTTACCTCTCTACTTACTATGTGATCATCACCTCATAGCTGAACTTTTTACCGTATATTTTAAATTGTGTCATACCACTGCTTTACTGTATAATGAGGCCTTCTCATCTGTATTACCTAGAGAGCTGCTATTTATTGTCTTTGATGCCAGAGGGGGAAAAACATTATTTCACCATCTAAAAACGCATTCTTAAATTACACCATTCTGCAACAGGGTGTGAAGCATGTATGTTGACTTAATTGGAATTTACAAATAATGGAAGATGACAGCTGTCAGGCATCAGTAAGAGAAAGAGAAGAGTATTATTTAAGTGGGAAGTCTAAATTAGCATTCTTCCACTAGTAACAAAAAGAACAAATAGCCTCTCTCTAGATAACACATATTGTAGCATATTAAAATTCATTTTTATGTACAAGAAGGATTTTCAAATTCCTCAACTTTTAGATAAAACTATGCACACACATACATAATGTCTCTTAGGTTTGGAAAATACTGAAATGTCAAGAAGATCTTCACATATTTTTATCCAAAGCAGCGACAATTAAAGACACATGTAAATCATGCCAATGTAACTGAGTTAACATTTGAGTATACAAATATGGCTTGCTGAATATCAGTTTTCTTTTCTTAGACTGCTTGGCTTTAGTTCAGAACCTAATTTTAATTGTTTGCTTGAGTTTAGAGAAATGTGATATATTAATCTTCATAATTCTTATTTAGTTAGTATATTTAACTTAGATTAAAAAAAACTCATACCATTTCAACATTTTTTGTTGTCTTGAGGAATGGTATTATCTTGCCCAAACTGGTCTTAAAATCCTGGATTCAAATCATCTTCCTGACTCAGGCTTTTGAGTAGTTAAGACCACAAATGTATTTTACAATTTTTTTCCCAAATTTATGTGCTTGAGCTTATTTCTATCTACCCAAATTAGGCCTATAACAGGTAGTTCCATTTGGGCCACTAGAGACTTGAAGGTCAAGAGTAAAGTACTGGAATTCTAGATGACTCTAAGGTACCATTTATTGCTTGATTGCCAGTTTGCCAGTTTGATTCTTTATGGTGAGTGGAAGTGATCACTTGCAGCATTTTTGCACAAACAGGAAAGTTATTTTTCCCATTTCAAGTAACTTCAAGTGTGTCAACATAGTGTTTTCACTGCCCTCCATCAAAAGTCTTCCCCTGGGCTGGCAATCTAAATGGAGGATAATGAATGGAACACAGGCTTACGAGGAAGGCACACAGAATTCAAGGGGATGAATATTGTCTCCATTGTCTAGTGCAAGAGGCATCAAGGAGCGTTCTCAAAGACATTCCAGGAAAATTGTAAAATAATTAGATTTCTATTTCAAAAGTTCAAAATATGCACTCTACCCTACATTAGGTACATATATAATTATATATGATTAATCCTTATTATAATAATTTGATGCAGATATAATTGCTATGTTTAATTCATAAGTGAGTATTTTAATGATGAGTTTAATAAACTAATAGACAAAAACTAATAGACATTTAGTAAATGAATAGGTAATACATAACAGAAATCAAACATGAACACGGTTATCAGTGACTTACAAAGATCATACACATTTGATTATTTGGTTAATATTAATTGCTGCACAACTGATCCTGAGGTAATAGAAGCATTAAAAAAATTATCGGTTAAAATGCCTTTTTCAGATGATCATTCTCAGAAGAAATCATGCTATATAATGCAGCCAGACCTATCATTAAATTAATAGAAAACTCACTGGTAAATACCATATACTCTAACCACCATTATGAAGGATCCAGGTTATAATATTCCCATGTCCTATCTAACTTGTTTTCTGGAGAACCTGCTTATAATCATTTAATCAATTTGTTACATTTTTAGTCTCCCACTATAATCTGACTCACCAGGAACCTTCCCAAATCCTAAAGGACATGTCCTCCATTCTTGGGACTCTAACCGATCACTATCTTGGCACTTCAGTCACTCTTTCATCTCCAGCCGACATCTCACAAGATTTTACTACTCAAGTTTTGAATGTTTTCATTTTACCTGTTGACCATGGAGCCAGAAAGCACAACAACATAACGAGAAGGACTGGCAGCTTCATACTGAAGAGTTGTCAAAGCCCAAGTTCTGGAGTGTTTAAATAAGAGAAAGAGAGAATGTTTCCTCTTTCATGTCTTCCGTGAAGTAATGTGAATTTAGTCATTCATGTTTATCACAAGTTAATACTCTTGTTCATCGGTGCCTGGGGCAAATGGGCCAGAGAACATAAAAGCATTATCTTATCTCCAGAAGATTATGATGGTTTTAAATAACTGGTTGTCTAAGAAACACCAATGCCTTTGGGAATTTCCTCCAGAAAATCTGAGGAGTCTAAACACAAGAATGGATCCGCATTGTTTTTGTTTCATAAACAGCTCTCTACAAGGAGTTTACAGAGCAGGAGAAATTCTCATCTCCTAATTTAGCGATCACTAGACCATATCCTGGCCCTGTCATTAAGAATGTTACAGAAATCCTTAGCATCATTGTTGAAATAAGGCATTCTTTGCTGCCTCTTATATACAATTATGAGAATTATAAACACTCTTGTGTATGCCAAAGAGACATGGAATTTGTTAGCAGAAGGCATTTTTCAGTAAGAACAATATATAATTAGAATCCATGACAAATGTTTAAATGTACTAACTAGATGACAAAACACAGAAATTAAAGATACAGAAAAAAAATTAAAGAAAAATGAACAAGGATAGATTATTTTTTGAAAAGTTCAATAAAGTTGGTAAATTTCTAGGAAGATATAAGTAAAAATAAAAGAAGGCACAAAAATACAACTAAGTATTGATATTAATCCTTTTTATGGGTCAAAGTTGTTTTGTTTTATTTTTATTTTTTATTTTTTATATATCTTTATTATGAATAAGTATATACTAATCCTTTTATATTAAAAGTAAGATAGATAAAGATTAAATCCAAAATATTTAAAACTGATAGAATTGACAATTTTTAAAGAAATAATGTTATAAATCTGAGGAAAAATATATAGAAAATAAAAAGACTAATTGTATGAAGCATAAATTTAATCGCAGTTAAATCTCCTTTAAAATGTCCATGTTGAAGATTTCCATCATATATTCAGGAAATGAAAGGTGTATGCTCTACAGAATCATTAAGAGCATAAAAAATATGGTATCATCTTTAAAAATAAGAAAGCAGTTTTTATAGATGATAGCACATAAATTTGATTTTTAAATATTTTCTTATTTATTTATTTGAGAAGAAAAAGAGAGAGAGAGGGAGAGAGGGAGAGAGAGAGAGAGAGAGAGAGAGAGAGAGAGAGAGAGAGAGAGAGAGAGAGAGAATGGGTACACCAGAGTCTCTAGCCACTGCAAATGAACTCCAGACACAAGTGCCACCTTGTGCATCTGGCTGTGTGTGGGTACTGGGCAGATTGAACTCTGGTCCTTCTGCTTTGCAGGCAAATGCCTTAACTGGTAGACAAAGACAATCTCTTCAGTCCTAAATTTGATTTTTGATCTTGATAAAGCTTATTATATGCTTGATAATTTTTGGCACTTAATTTGAAGAGAAGAAACTTAAGTACAGAAATAACATTCTAGAAGAGAAAAACCTTTGGGCATGCAGAACTTCAAGAAAGTATTTTTTTACAGAGCATGTATTTAAATATAACTGGAATTGAAAATGAACATAAAACACGTGCCTCTTTGTGGTGTAACTATAAGCCAAGGAAGATATAAAACGTAGAGGAGAGGCATGTTACATATAAATTGTGCATTCATTGTATGTGATAACGTTCCAATATTTATTTAGATTTTTGAGAAAACTGATTCGTGATTCAATGAGATTTTTTTCAGCTAATATTCTCAGTTCTTATGATAGATTCTCCCCCATCGTTTGGTTGATGTCATATATCTCAATGTGACTGAATTTGTTGATTAAGCATTTAAGAAAGAAACGTTAAATGAACTTGTTAAGGTTGGGGTTCTAATGCAGTAGTATTAGTGTCCTTGCATATGCCGAAGAGACACTCGGGAAGTTCATGGAGAAAGGAAAGGCCCGTGAAGGCCAAGCTTCTGGTCCCAAGAAGAGTCTTGAGAGAACGCAAAGTTCCCAATACCTTCAACTTTGATTTCCAACTCCTGTAACAATGCACATCCAATATACTGCGCTTGGATAGCTATATACAGAACATAATATGAAAGGGTAAACTTGAAACAGTATAAGAATTTTTATGATCATTATTCTTGTAACTGGATTGCCTGGTTTGGAGCATAAACATTGTAGATAACACCACCATGTCTCAATGTCAAGGGGTTGAAGACGTCTGGGCCATTCAGCATCGGTGAGGTGGTGTAGCAGTTCCCAGTGATAAAGGTTCTTCTCAATATATTCTCTTGAAGACTACTGAGTATAATTGAAATTAAATTATCATTCTATTAAATCAATAAGAGACATGTTCCCATCTCCCCAAACACACTTGGTTATTTCCTGATGAGAGCAAGGATTTTGTTGATTGCTGTTTAATCATTAACATTTGTTCATCAAAGCACAGAGTAGGTAGATGTTGGGAATGTTAGGTTGAATGCACAATTGAATGAGTAGAAAAAAAATCAGTTAATAAAAGATTGGATGATCAACCCACAAGGTGTGTAACTGAATCCTTACAGCACAACACCATTTGGTACATTTCCAGGTCACTTAGTCCATAACATCGTGTTTCATTTATTCTTTGAGCCAATGATCTTTTGAATCCTGAATGACTTTTGTGTCTACTAATTAACAAGTGGAGGCAAAAGCTTACATCCGTACTACAAATGCACGCATGAATGTGGCTATAGAAAGTTACAAAAGCACATTAATTAATCTTATTATGCTTTTACTGTCATGGATTTGGGGACAGGAGGTGTCCTTAACGCTGCCAAACATATCATGTTTCCTGTTTCCTTCAGTCTTCCAGTCTTTGAATTATTTCAGAGTTTCTCTTCTCTTTTAAAACCACCAGAGCTTTCTTCTACCTTTGAAATATCAGGTGATTTTCCTTGCTTTCTACTTCACTAAGAAAATTGGACTGTCAATAGGGACCTTCAATCTGCATGCATTCTTTTCCCCATACTCAATTAGAACTACTGCGGTCCTCCATGGGGCTCTGAGTAGAGCCTGGTCTACAGGACACCAGCTAATGACAGCTCCACTTTTGCTTCCTTCCACTCTGTTTCCTAGTCAGTGAGGCCATCCTAGCAACTCTTTGAATTTTCTCCTGCAGTATCAATTTTCTTTTTAAAAAGATCTTTTTAATTGTCTAAATTAAAAATCCCACTTATAAATATTGAAAAAAACAGTTTCTCTAGACTCTATTTTGAACATTAGTTACTATAGCATTTTCCCCATTTATTGCCAAACTCTTAAAATAGTTTTTAAAAATATTTGATTTATTTATTTATTTATTTATTTATTTATTTATTTATTTATTTGAGAGAGAGAGAGAGAGAGAGAGAGAGAGAGAGAGAGAGAGTAAAAGATCGAACAAGGCAGATAGAAAAAGGCAGATAAAGAATGGGCATGCCAGGGTGCTCAGCCACTGCAAATGAACTCCAGACACATGCACCACCTTGTGCATCTGGCTTTATGTGGGTACTGGGGAATCGAACTTAGGAATCCTGCTTTGCAGGCAAACGCCTTAACCACTAAGCCATCTCTCCAGCCCTTAAAATAGTTTTCAATTTCCATACCTATATTTTTCTCTAGAACCAAGTTTTTACTTCTTTAATTTTTTAGTATGGGGGCCTGTTTTGGAAATGAGCCTTGTCTGGTCAAGTTCAAGAGTTCAGTGAGTCAGTGTAATACAGGCTTCTACAGGCAGTGCAGAACAACCAACTTAGTTATGGTCAAGTATCAATTAACTTGCTTACTATTGGATAGTCACCATCCAAAAAACCTCACTGGCTTTGCTATTGTAATAATATTGGCTGTTTTTCCAAGTGAATACTTTTAGACTATGATGGTCTTGTTAACTTGAATACCTTCAGAATGACCTCCGGAGACACCGCTAGACATGTCTGTTAGGATGAGTCCAGAGAGGTTTCGCTGAGGAGGGAGGACCCACTGTGAATGATCGCAATCCTGCAGGACGAGGTCCTGAATAAAGAGGAGAGCTGAGCACCGGTATTCATCTGTGTCCTGACTACAGATGCAGTGTGACCAGGCTCCTCACTCTTCTCCCACTACAGGGAGAGTTGCTCTTGCCTCCACCTCCCCACACCATGCTGCACTACACCTTCAAGGCCTTCCTCCCTGGAGGTACTAGGTGTCCAGTATTTTGTCACAGCCATGAAGAAAGTAACTAACACAATGATTCCTCCAGTCCAGGTTTTACCGAGAGGTCCCATTCTTCCATCTGGATCTCCACAAAGATTTTTAAAATATTTATTTTATTGAGGAAAGAGAGAGAGAGAAAGACAGAGAGAGAGAAAGAGAGGAGAGAGAGAGAGACAGAGAGAGAGACAGAGAGAGAGAGAGAGAGACAGAGAGAGAGAGAGATGCACACTGGGGCCTCTTGTCCCTGCAAACAAACCCCAGATACATGCATTGCACCACTTTGTACATTTGGTTTTATGTGGACTTTGGGGAACTGAGCCCAGGCTGTTAGGCTTTTAAGCAAACACCTTTAACCACAGAACCGTCTCTCCAGCCTGATTGTTTTTTGTTTTCTAGCTCCCAGTGTCTTGTTTATCTGTCTTTCCCTTTGTTTGTTCTTCTCTACCCGATGGATAAATTATGCTCGGGTGTCATGGAAGACTGTAATAGCCACAGGGGGGAGGGAATGGATGTCCAGAGGCATTGTCCCTTCCCACAATGCCTGACTCACGACCCACAACTCCATGGCGAATACCAGTAACCCCACTGAGGAGGGCCCTCAGTGGAATGGGACCACCCAAAGTTTCTACTTATTTTTCCATATGTTTAGGTTTTGCTATCCCACGACTTCCTTTTCAGCCACTCAGAGGCTGTTACCCATGCCTCAAAGTCCCTTTGTTTATAGATTCACACACCTCGTGTACTCTCTCGCTTTCCACTTCATTTTCTTGAGACAGGTCTCTCATTGAATCAGGTCCTTGTGCCAGGTTTTGGTTAGACTGGCTGACCAGCAGGCTCCAGGCACCGTGGGCACACCCGGCTTTATACCTCATGCTTACAAAGCCAGCACCCTACCCCACTGAAGCATTGCCTGCCCTAGCCCATCCTTTAAGCTTTAATGAATTTATTTACTTATTTATTTATTGGTTTTTTGAGGTAGGGTCTTGCTTTATAGCCCAGGCTGACCTGGAATTCACTATATAGTCTCAGGCTGGCCTTGAATTTATGGCAATCCTCCTACCTCTACCTCCTGAGTGCTGGGATTAAAGGCACATACCACCACACATGAACTTAATGTCAATTTTGACTATTGGATTTATTTATTCAACTTTAAAAATTTCACATCCTTGGTCTCTTTACATATTTCTATATTATCTTTTTAAATCCTAAAATCTGATCCTCATTTCCAACCTCTGATCCTACCCAGGGCAAGTCACACACCTTGGCTCTCCTTCCTCTCTGTCTGTAACTCCTGTGCTCTCCTGACTTGAACTTGCATTTGAAAATGCACATTAATCATACTACCCCATATCTATTTGTTATGTGATCCGGTCCAAGATACCAGTCCTTTCCATTAGCTTTAATTAATATGTGAGACAAGCACAAAGCATCACATTGGAAAAAAATCTAAAAATAAAATAATGGGACAGTAGTCTTTTTTTAAAAAATAAGTATGTTTGGCTCTTGGTAAAATATTAATTTAGCATCACTTCATTCCTCAGTTTAGGTACAAAAAACCTTCTAATCTCAAACTTTTAACATTAATATCAGAGAATATGTTTAGTTATCTATTACATATATATATTGAAATTAAAAAACACTTAGCCTAATCATTTTGGACTAAATAAAATACTAATAAACTAAATAAAATACTAAAATACTAATAACTAAATAAAATAAAATAAAATACTAAAAATTCCAGGTAATGTTTATGAGTTTCTATTCTTCAGCTGACGTTGAGATTGTTCTTAATGGAATTGAATAGTGCTAGGTTAGAGCCCCATTTAAGATTAACTTTTTCTTCTTGAGACCGGGTCTCAGGTTTCAGCTCAGACTGGTCTGAAACTCACTGTGTAGCCCAGACTGGCTTTAAACTTTTGAACCTCATGTCTCTCTCTCTTTAATTGTCCATAATGAGTTACATTATTTAATGGGCAAACAATGAGTTGTTATCCCCAGTTCCCCGATGATGCTCCTCTTCCCCATCCCCAATCAGCTGGATATCCTCCTTGGGCCGTCTGGTTCAGTCCTTGGGGCAGGGGACCATGGACAGCCTAGGAGTCAGCTTGGTTCTCCCGGCCCTAGTGTGTTGTTACTGAGGGGGGCCGTGTCTCTTGGATATTCTCCCCCACCGTAGCTCTCACAATCTTTCTGCCCCCTTTTCCAGTCAGTTCCCTGAGTTGTGGTAGGTGAGTATTAAGGCTGTTTTATGTGTCTCTTTTTGAATAAGAAGAATCTTGAGAAAACAAAGAAGGGCTGATAAGTGTTTATAGACTGGACTCTACATATTTATCTCTTGCTTAAATTTCTGTGTATAGATTTTCATATTCTTGCTATGGTATTTGGCCACTAATAAGGGCCTAAATATTGATTGTCAGGAATCATATTTCTAATTAGATCAATGTGAGATTGGGGAAGGTGCAAACTCCATAAGCTCAAGTGACAGGTTTAAAGTGACTCAAACATAAACATGTGAGAAGAAATTAGCTGCAGAACGCTTATATTCAAACTTCCATCCTAGAGAAAACGAACTATATAGATAATTACAAAGAACACTAGCCATTTGTTTGTGTGTTTATTTACTGCAGAGTCTGAAGATAGAATCCATTACTGCACACATGGTGCCTTTCTTCAGAAGTTTGTCTTCCATATCGTCTCACTTCATGTCTCTATGCAGCAAATCACACGTGGCGAGTAGCATATATCAACCTGCTTTTCATCTTCCCCACAGTTTCTCTTACAGACACCTGCACGTTGTACGCAGCGCTCAGAATTCAGCAAGGAGGACGTGGCTACAACAAAGGAGAAGTAGCTAAATTCCTGGCTTAAACATAATCATTCAGCGTTTCAGAAAGTGCTAAGACTGTGATGTCTCTAGATGACACAGTATTAAAAATAGCAACACATATGGATAAGTATATATAAAATTGAAATTTGCTTCTTCATAAACATATATCACTAAAAATCCATGCTGTATGCATTGTTCCCAAGCTGCATTCAAGTTCTTCAGAGCTACAGAGCATTCCCTCCCAAGTGGGTCCAGGAGTTTAATCACTGAGTTGCTTTGTGAAAATCAGGTCATATCTATGTTATTAATATTTTGCAATTATGAAAAACAAATGTATATCAGCTTTCAATATATATATATATATGTGACAGCTTAGATGTAACAGAGCTTGACACTAAGGTCATAGGTTAAGTTGCTACCAATAATGAATATTTGCCACAAATAAAAGAAATGTTGTATTTCATTTATAAGTTTCATATCTTCAGTTTTTATCTTGAATATTTTTCTTTCCTTTCCAATAAATTAATTAGGCATATGGTTGTTTAATTATGTCATTGGTGCAATTAAGAACATAAATGAATCTATAATTTTTATTTGTTATGGGAAATTATTTTATATTAAATTTTGTCATAAATTGTCCTCCCTTGTTGTTTTTTGACTTTTAGGGGCAGATGTTTGAAGCCATTGTGTGTAAATGTGAAATGTTCCCCATGGGCTCACGTGTTTGAACACGTGCTACCAACTAGGTGCTGTTTGGGAAGGTAGTGAACCTATTAGGAGGTAGACTTGCTGAGGGAAGGGGGTTACTTGGGGGTGGAACTTGAGCCGCATTTTCCCCTCACGCCCTGCATCCTGCCAATAGATTCAATGTGAGCAGCTGTTAACCCATCTACATCTACGTCTTTAGTGATGTGTCTACAGTTTGTATTGGTTTCTTTCTGGATTCTCTGTTCTCCATTTATACACTTTTTTTTCAGCGTAGCACTATATCTTGGAATCAGCTAAGAAAGTCATGTGTAATAATTTGTCTGCTTAATATAACCAGACAAACTTTAGGAATATTGTGTCAGATTTTGCAAAACAAGATGAACATGTTTTAGGATATGATTAAAATTATATATACTCTATGGATAAAATTGGAAAATATTGAATTTTTGACAGTAAATCCACAAATCCATTAATATTCATATTCCTTTTGTAAAATTTAGCCTTTTACTTTCTTAGTAATGTACTGTACCTCTTTATGTAGAAAAATTTTAATCTTTCTATGGGTGCACTCCTTTGTAGTTGATATTTTTAAAGCTATCCTCAGTGGTGTTAAAATTATAACTTTTTATGTATTAATATGAATAAGGGGAAGCGATTTTTATATATGTTTACTTTTCTACACTACTTCATCAGTTCTTTTATCAGAGGAATCCTGTGCTATTTCTAGATGCAGCAAAAAAAAAGACTCAATAACAGTTTGTACTTTCAAGTTTTAAAAAAAAACTTAACTCTTTTTTTCTTATCTACTGGCTATAATGATAATGTAATGTGAATTGTACACTTTTTTATGATTAGAAAAGCAAAAAATATAATGATGTTGCAATTAATATGACAGATATTACATATAGATAAATTTCTTTCACTGTAGGTGCTTAATCTTATTGATTGTTAATATGTGGACACTTTTGAAAAATAATAATGTGCCAGGTGTAGTGGCACATGTCTTTAATCCCAGCACTCAGGAGGCAGAGGTAGGAAGATCGCTGTGAGTTCAAGACCACCAAGATTATATAGTGAATTCCAGGTCAGCCTGGTGAGATCCTATCTTTAAATTAATAAATTTATGTTTATTTATTTACCTGATAAATTCTCTCCTCCAATCTATAGATATGGTAACATTGATATTAAATGTTTTGATAATCTTGTAAATCAGGATTCAAGAAAAAAGATCATTAGACTGTATATGTATAGGTTTCGCTTTTAAGAGTGTCAAGATCTATGATAAAAATTTGCCTTTAACTTTCTTCTGTTAATGTACTAGTTTTAATATCAGGTGTGTCAATAGCAACCTGCAAGGGTCTTTTCCTATTTTATTTTCAGAAAGTATATATATACTTTCAGAAAGTATATATATATATATATATATACTTCATATATAAATATATAAGTATATATATATACTTATATATATATATACTTCATATATAAATATATAAGTATATATACATATACATAAGTGTATATATACATATATATACACTTTCTGAAAAAATGATATATATAATTTCTTCATTAAATTTGAATTTTGTTTTGGGTGTTTTCTTTATAGGCTGCTTAATTTTATTCCATCAATGAAGTTAGAATCATTTTACATTTTCTATCTCTTTTAGGTTTGTTGTCATCATGATTCATGTATAAGAATAATTAACTATACAATATTTTAATGCATCACGAACTTCTTTTTATTGTGTTCACATTGTCACTTTGATATCCTTCGGATAGCACATATTACCAACATTTCTTCAGTTTACTTTTGTCTTTGCTCCTTTTTCTTCATAACTTTTTCAACTCTATTTTATTAATCTTTAATAAACAAAATGCAGACTTTAATTTTTCCCATTATGATTTCTAGCTTATTCACATCTGTCTATGTCTTATATTCTTGCCACTGTATATCAGTTTGATTTTTTTTGCTTCATAAGTTAAAGTTTTAGTTATATCTTTAGCCTTCAATCTTTTTAGATTTTTGCGTATAATTCAATAAATTGCTGTGTAAATGATAGTGTCTCTATTCAATGAACTTTAATGTCTCTCAATTTTGTTAACGTCATCTTTGCAATAAGATCAGTTCATTTTCATGATTGAAACGTCTATACTTTTACTTTGTAGTAGTGTTTATTCTCTTATTGAGATATCATTCCCCACCACCACCATCATCAAGTTTACTACTCTTGTAGGGATACTTTTACTTATAACGAAGTGTCCACAGGGCATGGATTTCTTTGGCTTTAGAAAGTCACATCTAGAGCTCCAGTACCAATGGTTTTCTCATCATCATTTCATCACATAGGCTCATCTGTTCTTCACTAGTCTCACCTCAGGCTAAATCCACTCATCTGGCGACATGCCATAAACTTGGCCAGTTCACTTCTCTCCCCTGTGGCATCCACAGTCTCTCCTGAGACATCTTAAGAACTGGCTGCATGTAAACATTACTTGTCATTCCTTCTCTGTTACTTCCTGCCCCCTGTTTTTTACCTGATCCTCCTGTATATCTTCAAATACTGAAACTTCCTCTTCAGAGTGGGAAATATTTTGGTTATGCTATTTTAATCTTTGTAAATTCTTAGGAAATTAATACATATAATACAAAGCACTTGAAGCTTTCTCCATCTGATCTATGCAATGAGAGGCTCACACTCTAAACCATGCCAGTATGCTGCCTTAAGAATCTCTGTGGATTAATTCAAACAGTCCTATGGTTTCCTTCTGGGTTCAGTCATGGTCAACACCTCCCACCTGACCTCTCTAACATGGCATTACCTTGTTTGGAGCAAATATGTTCTTATACCTTCACAATGAATCCACATAGACTGAACACTTCTCATTGTTTCTTCTATTATTTTTTTAATCTTTTAGGTTTTACCAAACTACACCATTGTAGAACTAAGACACTGTTCTGAGAAAATTAGGCTTCAGTTCTATTAAGAACTTAAAATTTGCATTTAATAATCTAGCATCTCTATTTCTAGTTTGATTCATTATTTGTTTTTACCTGGTACAATGAAGGTCACAAAAAACAGGAACTGGAGAAAATAGTAAAACATCCGCATTCTGTGGAAAGAAGTTGATTAAAAAAACTTTGGCAGCAAAATCTAGAGCAAAAAATGGTTCATTTAAAAATCCAAGAAGCATTTACTATTTATAGTTTTCTAGTGGAAGAGAAACTCTCTTTTTCCGGAAATTGTTTTAATTTTGTCTGCTTGTCTCTGCTCTACTGACTAGGACTGTGGGTAGACATGCCTAAAATGAAAACATTGGAAAATAATTGAGGTTTAAGCAGGAATCAGTGTGGCGCCTTCACATTACTCATCATCACAGAAAGGCACACGTGGACAGAACACAATGGGAAAATTAATTAATTTCAGCTGTGAAGCAACGGAATGTTCGTGGTTATACATTGATTACTTTTCACAATATCTTATAGTCATGACTCTGACTGGACTTGCATCAATATGTTCTTAGATCCAAAATCCTTATGGCAACTTATATCATTAATTTTCCCCAAAGGAGTCATTTATACTGCCAAATCTCAAGCTTCATTTTGTGATTAGATTTAACTATTCCTTGTAGAAATAATTTAAATATTCACAAACCCTCCCTGTATCCTAAGGAAGTGTAAGTACTTTCCATTTACTGTAAAATTTCCATCACACTAATGTAAGTACCTTGCAAAACATGAAAAGAGATTGAAATAAATGGAACTTTCTAAAGCACAACCCATGTATCTATTACCAGGCCTTGTGGATAAAGTGAATTAAAGAATTGAGACCTATCTTATACATTATGTTGGTTTAGCATCCAGGGTAAAGCTCATGATTTCTACTAAAGAAAATACAAATTTAGGTTACTTACTCCATTTCTTGTATCCCCCAATCACAAAAACAAATGTTTGAAAACATTTATAGGTTACTTTCCAATGATTAAGTGTTGACCTTTCTCATTTTAAAATCAAGGCATTAGTCTTGTTTTGTCATTCACTCCAGTGTTCCAACTTTTTACATTTTCATTTATCATCTATAGTACAATATTTATACTCTCTGTATACAGAATCTAAACACCTATGCTTGTAACAATAGACAATATAAAGGGGATATCACAATTTTATTATTCATTTCCTTTTCTTGACATTTTTTTCAAGTTTTTCATTTTACTTTTTTAACACTTGATCAGGGAATTATTGAAAATTACATTAGTTTTTCTTAATATATATTTCAAAAATTACCATTTTCTGCCTTCACTTGTTTTAGGATTATATGCTACTTCTGAGGTTACCTCACTAATATGTTCTATATATCAGCCCTCTGCTTACATTCCAATAACAAGAGAAATACATAGACTTATATTTAAGATTAGATGTGCATGACATGGAAACCTTTAGAAATAAGGTCAAGTGAGAAGGTAAATTTGTACATTTTTATTTACTTATGAGAGAGAGAGAGAGAGAGAGAGAGAGAGAGAGAGAGAGAGAGAGAGAGAAATTCCAGCCTCATGTACCGTTTTGTGGGTCTGGCCTTACGTGGATAATGTGGGACTTTGTAAGCAAGTGTCATTAACCACTGGGCCATCTCTCCATCCCAAACTTGGTGGACATGTTTTATACAGAAGTGGTTGGACAAGGCGTTGGAGGAGCCCATGGCAACTCTGAGGCACCCTAGCCAGACCAGACTTCCAATTTTTCTGTGGCATCTCTATTGTTCCAAGGAGAATTTCATTTTTCCTGATGTGTATTGAGTGTAACTGTCAGGTAACATTCCTAATAGCCACTTTATAGGAAGTTCATCTAGATTCAGTGGCCTGCTCAGGGAACAGGGCTTCAGGAGAATGGGAGAATGAACTTGTAATGTTCAGTGTTTTCCCAAGAGCCAAGGTTACATGTCTGTTTGGGGGTATTTCCTGGAGCCCACTGATCCTAACAGGAACTCTATACGCTTTAATTGTCATCTTGCAAATTTATTCTCTTCCAATATTCAGCTTTGAATCACTACGATGAAATACCCGGGCCAAATGACTTAGAAAAATAAAGGTCATTTTACTCACAGTATTGGGTTTTGAAGACATGGCCCTGCCTTGGCGCAATTCTTCGGGAGGCCTGTCTAGCTGCAGTCACAACTTGAAAGAGATATAGTGTGAATGAAAGCTTCTGTTGCAGGCCAGGGAGTCCGAGAGCGCCTGAAGTCCCATAATGCTTTTCAAGGGCACACATCACTGACCTTAGCACCTCTCAACAGACCCCACTCCATTGTGAAGGTGTAAGAACATATATTTATGTCACCATAAAATGTGCATACATGAATTTCCTTTGCAACATTGTTATCACATTTTGGTTATTGTGAAACCATGGGCCCTGAGCTATCCATCTCCATGGGCCCTTGGTTGACACAAACAATTAATCCATAGCCAAGAGCCGACTTTACTTTTAGCAATACAATAAAAAGAAATGGTTCTGAGCACTGCTACTCGAAGAAAATTCCTATCTACTTCCTAATAGTTGCAGTCAAACACAGCATGCATCTTTTTAAAAACAATACCTTACATTAGTTAGGTGCTAAGTTCTGATGTTCAAAATTCATGAAATTTTCTATCGGAAAATGTTGTCAGAATTCTTTCTTTCAGTGTAACATTGTTATGATAAGCCTATCATAATAGTATTACATGTCAATATCCATCCCTGCATTTTCGTCAAGTCTTAATGATCTTCCCATTAAATTTACTGGGAATTATTGTAAAACATTGCCTCAGTTTTATCAGAATTTGCATTGGCCAGTGCTATTTTTTACAGAGTGAAGTGTCAGCTTTAAGCAAAATAAAAATACAAAATATTCATCCTTATCAAAATAAAATCGTAAGGCACATCTTGTTTGCTTTCTTAGTCTTCTGAATGTTTTCTTTAATAAAGTCTCATTGTATTTTGAGTGATCCTAGTCTGTAGAACTGTTGCAAAGTTGATTTTAGAAAATTTACATCAATCTCTTCATTGCTTTTATAGAGACGTATCATTATTTATTATAATTTCTAAAATTTCTTTTAAGTTTTGAAGTTGGAAGATACTCCATGATGCTTAATATTCTCAAAGATGCTTAGATACATATTTTTTTATTAAATAGAAACTGTGTACAAACAAATCATGTGTTGCTACCACCATTTCCCTCCTCCCTGCCCCCATGCCCCCCCACTTATTGAGGGCCCTCCTCAGTGGGATTGCTGGTATTCTAGTTCTTAAAAGACAAACATACATATTACATTTATGGGTTGTATGAGATGCGAATCAACACAGGGTATAATGCAGATGTGTTTGCCTGTTGTCTGCCTGTGGGCCCTAACCGGGCACTACACAGAACCCAGAGGTGGTTTCGAATGCCCTTTTCCATAATGAAATATCATTCCTTGATATTTCAGCCAGTTTCTGCTTAGTAATCTTTGTTTGGGTTATTTTATATAATTGCTCTAAACACCTTCATTTTCCCCTTGTGCCTCACATAGACCATTGTATTCCCTTTTTTAGTATTGCTCAGTTTCTTTTTCTTAAATTTTTTGTGACTATTTTCCTATTACATTATTAAGAAGTGATACAACCCCTTTGTCTTTCCTGTTTGCTGGTGTCTTCATCCTCTTTTCCTCCCCTTTCTTCCCTTGCTCCCTTCATTCTTTCTTCCCTCTCTTCTTTTCTCCTCTTCTCTTCTTCCTATCTCTTCTCTGTCTCCCACTTCCTCCTCCTCACCTCTTCTCTTACCCACTTTAATAGTCTTAAACTAAAAAAATGCATATGACTTGGTGTCTAAGAGTCTTGAACTTATTGAAAATCATTAGGCAGCATAAGGCATGGATCGGTATTATTGATACCTCAAAGTCACATAAAGCTTCTGCACAAGTCAAATAAGTAAGCCAGACATGACGGGAAAGATTAGGAAAGGAGACCTTTACCATGCACGAGGCTGAAAACTGTCAACAGAATGGAGTGCATGGCACTATACTTTCTTGTTTAAAAATATTTTGTTTATTTGAACAAGGTGTTGGGGGACAGCATAGGCATGCCACTGTCTCTTGCCGTTACAAACTCTACACACAAGCACCACTCAGTGCATCTGGTTAATGTAGGTACTGGAGAATGGAACAAGCAAATGCCTTTAACTGCTGAGCCATCTCCTCAGCCCTTTTTTTTTTTTTTCCAATAAATGTATCATTTATTTATACGAGTTTATATATTTTATATATATATATTATATCATATATTTATACGAGTGTATAATATATTATGTACATTATAAAACACACAAAAATAGAAATTTCAAAGGATGCGATTAAATACAAATCATCATTAATTAACATTCTCTCAGTGAACCCACAGCCCAGAAGCACCAGCACCAGATGTCATTTGGATTTTCAGCTCAGCTCAGGAACGTGTCTTGTTGTTTTATGCTTTGTAAAATAGCCCCAGGGTCGAGTAAGTGTGTGAAGAAGCTCGCTTGGCGCTAACTTAAGACTTCGTTGGATGAGTCACTGTGCAGCCAGCTAGTAAGGGTCACGTTACTCTCAGCCCTTTTTTATGTTTCTCTTTTACTAACCCAGCATTGAACTCAGTCATGGTAGTTTTACAACCCCCAAATCCTCGAAGATACCCACTTTAAAAGACATTGATAGAGAGTCAAAAGCATTTTATTAATACTATTTTCACAGAACAGCTGCATCATAAAGTTATAAGCCTGTGGGATGTGGTAGCCGGAATTCTAGCCGGTGGCTTTGCGGGGTATTCACGCACCACGCAGCAGGGTTGAGCATCGCAAGTATTGTACACATATTCCCAGCTGTTGCATTCGGACTTGCAAGCACCACGAACATGATAGCATTCTCGTTTTCTCTCTGCAATTTCTCTTATTTTTTTCTGAGGAACTGAGAAAAAATAGCTATTATTATATACCAATGTTTATTCCAGATAAATATACCAATAAAGTTTTTTACAGGATAAAATTTATTATTATTATTTTTTTACTTCTGAAACATGCCTAAACAACTCTACTGGAGCTCTTGCCTCTTGTAATATTTTCCTCACTACTAGTATTTTTTTCTGTAAGCAGAACACCCTTAAATATTTGTTTTGGCCATAAGAGGAGAGATGGGGCAGCAAGAGCATGCCTGATTGTCTTAAAGAACCACCAGCCTCCAGTCCTCTCTTCTCCTTCCAACCTCTTATACTGGTTGTAAAACTTAATTTTGTTAACAGCCACATTATCAGTTAATGAGACCACAATCAAAAGCGAAAGCAGGTAGGAGAGTCTAAGGAATCAGTCACATCTCACAAACTAACAAAATCAGGAGGTCTTACGTTGCACCAGCGAGAAAATATTCCTTGTTTTCTCCATGATTAGTGCCACTCCTTACCAAGGAAATGAACTTTCTCATGAAGATTTCATATGCAGTCTCCTAACAAAAATTACTTTCCTTTTTTTTTCAGTGTCAGACATTTATAGAAAACAGGTTCCCTGGCATTTCTTCCATATTGTAAATGTTACCTGCGGGACCACAAGACACAGAGATTACCAAGATCAGGAAAATGCAAATTATCTTCATTGCTGATGCAGTTCCTCTAGTGAGGTTGGGATAGAGTTCAAAATGTCTTTGTTTTTATAGCCTCCTGAGAGCGATTACAGGTGTGATTGACGCTGCCCTTCTAGACTGAGCTCATGTTCCCGAAAGGCTTGTGAACAGCAAAGGAGCAACAGGACTCAGCTCCGTGATGACCTCCAGAGCCAGCAACTGGTTCATTTTCAGTGCAATAACGGAACAGTAGATCTAAAGTGTTTTTCATGAATAATTAATTGAAAGTACATGCTTACTAAATAAGCCAGACAGATATTTATCACTTTTTTCATATGGGGGCTGTAGATTTTACAGACACACATTCATGTATATAGGTACCTAGATATATTTGTATACACACGTATATATTTGATAGGAAAACAGAAGCAAGGGCAGGGGATACGGGTCAGCAATTGAAGGTGTTTGCCTGCAAAACCAGTTGGCCCAGGTTCAACTCCCCAGCTCCCACATCAAGCCAGATTCTAATGTGGCACATGGTATTCATTTGCAGTGTAAAGAGACTCTGGTGTACCCATTCTCTCCCCCCTCACTTCCTCCTCTCTCTCTCTCATAAATAAATTATTAATTAATCATTTCTTTCTTTATTTTAATAATAAAGAAAGAAAAGAAAACATAAGGGGTCCCATTTTAGGGATTCAAAGGAACAATGGGAGGGCTGGGGGAATGAGAAAGTGATAGTATATATGAGCAAAATACAATGATACAAATATCTGAAAATATTATAATGAAACCCAATATTTTTCACACTAAAAGAAATATTGGTCATAGTACATGTGTTCTTGAGCATGCTTAGATCCTAGGTACTATCCTAAACATTTTTTGTTCATTTTTTCCTCCTTTGCATATGGACTCACACATGCTTGATTACTAAGTCTATATCACATTTAATCCTCATGAAAAATTCTGTAGAACAGGAACCTCTTATTTTCCAAGTAAGGAAAGTGTGGGACTTCTTTGCCTTCCCCTTGCCACCAAAATATCCTGTCATCATTGGCAGAGATGATTGACTCTCTACTAATGTAGCAACAGAGCCTGTATCTTCCACCTCCCTGCCTTTAATGGTAGTGCTCTCATCAGTTGTTGCAACAGAGCCCATATTCTCAACCCCCCCCTCTGCATCCTCACGTTAGGAATAGCTTTTCATCTGTGTTCACATGGCCTGAGCCAGATAGTGTTTCTGGAACTCACTTTCTCCTCCATGAACAGAACAAAGATTGCTATAAGACGTTTTTAGTACTGTTACATTAAAATTATTATAATCATTTTAAGAGTAATCCTTGGCAATCTTTTTTTTTGTTCTTTAATATATTTTATTTATTTATTAGAGAGAGAGAGACACATACGCCCTCTTGTGCATCTGGCTTTATATGGGCACTGGGGAATCAAACTCGGGTCCTTCTGCATTGCAGACAAATGCCTTAACCGCTAAGCCATCTCTTCAGCCCATCCTTGGCAATCTTAACCAATCATATAATTACACAAGCATGAGATTAACTCATTTGTAGGTGACCACACCATTCTAAGTGTCTAAAGATCACTTGATACAAAGAAAGAAAACAAATCTTGGGGTATGAAATACTAGCTGACAAATACCACCACACTGGGCTGAGCCTTAGGATCAGCTTCTTGGTGGATAATTTGATAAGGACACCACTATTTAGTGTTTTGAGGGTAGAAACAAATGTGAGAAAAGATTTATAAGTAATTAACACATAAACATGAATAGTTTGAACCATACTGTGCTTGATGATAAATTGTAAATTGATGTTTAACACAATTTACTAATTTATGTTGAGTCCATCTGTCTGTGAGGAAAATAACCTCTAAATCTTATAATCTATGTTTTAAATGCAAAAATACCCCATAATCTGAGTTCAAAAAGTAAAATAGAGCTGGAGAGATGGGTTAGTGTTTAAGGAGCTTGCCTGCAAAGTCTAACAACCCAGGTTGTTCCCCAGTACCCATGGAAACCAGATGTAAAGTGACACATGCATCTGGAGTTTGCAGTGGCTAGAGGCCCCAGAATGCCCATTCTTTTTCTCTCTCTCCCTCTCTCTCTTCCCTTTCCTGTCTCTCCCCGCTTATGAATAAATAAATAAATAAATAAAAACCCCAAACAACAGAAATCAGAAATATAATCCTTTTCTAACTGCTCTGTGTCATTTTATTCTTTAAAGGTGCCTTGGTATTTATAGTCAAACCATAATGAATTAATTTTCTCACTATCTTTCCTCTATAAATTACCAAGGAAAAAACCCGTAAAACTACTAGTGATTGTATTAGTCAGGGTTCTCTAGAGGAACAGAACTAATAGAATGAATTGTAATAAAAAGGAAATTTATTGGATTAGCTCACAGTAGTCCCACAATAGCAGTCTGCAAGCCCGAGAGTCAAGAAATTGGTTGCTGCTCAGTCCATGTGGCTGGATGCCTCAGCAGTCCCAATCCAGCACTGAAGGGTTAGGGTTAGGACTGAAGGATTGAAGGCTGCAAGGCTAAGGAAACTTTGTTCTGATGCCTATAAAGAGATGCACCTTGAGCACCAGGCAGGCAGAGGAAGGAGAGGAGACTTTTCTCCCTCTTTAGCATTAGGGCTGCATCTTGCAACCCTTTCCCAGACTTGTTGAGCCTCCAGAATTTCCTTTCTGCACTGCCTTCCAAGGAAAGGATGTCTGTTTCTGGCTCCCATGAGTTTCCTTGCATCCTGCATTCCTATAAACAATCTCAGAGAGCCACCCAAGATTACTATAAAGGTCAAGTTGATAACAAAATTTAACCATCACAGTGATTTATTGAAACCGAGTTTATATTAGCCAAACATATAAAGTTTTGTAAAATACAAATAGAAGTAAAAAAAAAACTTAGGTATTATCTAGGAGTTAAAATGAACTAGAAGATAGCCGTCCATTGTTGCTCACATGGAGCCAAGTTTATTTCCTTGTCTGAAGAAAGTCACTGTTATGACTGGTCCATCAGCTAAACTGATGCTTCAGTTTTGTTCTGGTGTTTGCTTAAAGGTGTCTAGTGACATGTGACAAAAGTAAGGACCTCAATTATCTAGTAAGGTAAGTTATAGAACCAAACAAAGTACAAAATCAATGTTATGGACTGGAGAGATAGCTTAGCGGTTAATACACCTGAGTGCAAAGCCTAATGACTTGAGTTTAATTCTCCAGTACCCACATAAAGCCAGATGCACAAAGTGGAGCATGCATCTTGAGTTTGTGTGCCACAGAGGCCCTGGCATGCTTTTTTTTTTCTGACTGTCTCTTCTCTCTCCATCTCTCTGCTTGCAAATCAACAAAAACATTTAAAAAAGCAATGTCATATTTATGGCTTACACTGAGTATGGTAGGGCTTAATGTGAGAGAAATTCAGAATCTAGATTTATAATAAAACTTGCATTTTGGTGGGAACAAGACTGAAAAAATGGGTTGAAAAAGGAAATGATGTCTTTGATTTAGGAGAAGATGAGAAGGTGGAGAAAATGACTGAAAACAGAGTAGAGCTAAGTTACCACACAATGCTGAGCCACAGGACCAGAAGGAAGAGTGACAGTGCCCTGCTTCACTCAGAATTCTGGAGGTTGATTTGGGCCTAGCAGCACAAGTTTATCAGCTTAGCACTGGGGAGGATGAAGCCCGAGGCTCAGAAGTTTGAGTCCAGCCTGGGCTACATAGCAAGACCATGTCTCAGTAAATTAAATACCCTTTATCTCTCTTGAGTCTTTTGACTTATCTCATTGTGATGGAAGATAATTTAAGGTCACATATGATGTGTTGGTATCTATTGAGAAATAATTCACAGATGTTTGTCTCTGTGGTAGTCAGAATTATTACTTGTATGTAAATAATTTAATATATTTCAAGTAAAAGAGTTTATATATGAAAATTACAAGTGTACATACATAAAGCATGCATACATTCATTATACATACATACACACATACATAAATACGTAAGAATTTTGGATTTTGTAGTTAATAAAAGAATACCTCAACTTTCTTCTTTTTACAAAAATTTTTATTTTATCAATTATGTACTTTACTGAATGAACATAGGGCACATTGGTCTTGTTCCCATCAGGTTATACTCTGATATTCCAGTCCTCATTCTACAGAGTGGTTATTGGCATTCACTGTGGGGTCATGAATGCATCCATCTGTCAGTCTCTGGGGGCAGGGAGCAGTGCCTCAATCAACTTTCTTATTAACATGGCTACTTGTGCATGTCTGTCTGTCGGTCTCACTCTAGCAGAGGCTGAGAGGCTGACCTGGAGCTCATTTTGTAGGCCAGGCTGGCCTCATGGCAATCTTGCAGAGTGCTGGATAAAATGAGGCAACCATCACACCCGGCTTCAACTTTCTCATCCCGTACAACAAGCTGTGGCTTGACTTTAGGAAAGACTCAACCCATAAGATTCTGTTAGCCAAGGTAAATATCCTGAGACCATAAACAAAGGACACAGTGCTGAGAAGAGAGATGGGTGGGATTTTATTTTACCAAATAAAATGCTGTTCTCTGATGAGAGCTGTCAAGTAAATTTGATACTGTCTATAAGTGTCGCTTTGATGACACTTAATCCTAGCTTCATATCACAGGAATAAGACTCTAAAACAAATTCCAGGTGTCTCTCAATTGCAAAACGGTTGCTGGTATTTTTATTTTTATTTTTCAACAACTAATCATCATATGTTATTTCAAGGCTGCCTACTTCCAAGAGAAATCACATTCTTTCAATTACTTGATATCCAAATAAGGAAATGTAATTAAGATAAAAAGGTGAATTCAGGACTTTAAAAAACAGGTAGCTTACTTAAACCAGTACTCTGAATTGATAACTTTTAGAATCAAATTCAATGACCTTTTAAAAGTCAATATACAACCTATAGCATCTTCTTGTTTTATATAGGGGGGTTGCCAAGAATTTTTTATTTTACAATGAATGTCATATTCCAAATACTTTTCATGCTTAACCAGTATTTAGTCACACCCTTTGCTTATGTTGGGGGTGAACTCACCCACTTCACACTTTACAGTCTTACCAGTTTCTTTGCACTAGTGAAGTGATACATAGAATGCAGAATGAAGTGTGTTCCTCTCCTTGCTAAACCCAAGAACTCATGAACAGCCCAGCAAATGTGTGACGACCTCCATTGCTGAGACGGTTTAACTTGTTGGCATGTGGAGATGCCATTGTACAACTTTCTGTGTTGACCTTGGCAAAGTCCGTTTCCTTTCTGAGTATTGGCTTCCTTTGGTTTATCAGGAATACATTAGTCACATTCCACTGGTGAAGAGTAGGTTGTGTAAAATAGTTACTAAACTGTTTCTCTTAAATGCCTAATCTGCATTTTGACTTCTCTATCTGTTCCAGACATCATAAACCAATGTTCTGTCAGAATCCTCCATTCGTTGATATTGCTGTATGTGTCAGGAGCCTACGGATGAGTAAAAAACTACATTTATTTGTGCATTCATTTATGTCCAGTGCATAATACTTATAGGTGAAAGGAAATAGCAATGTAAAAGAATGAAAAATATCTGAGAATGCTTGCCAACATTTTCTCTACTCCTTATAGAAATGTCATTGCTGGGCTGGAGAGATGACTCAGCAGTTAAGGTGTGTCATGGTTTGATACAGGTGTCCCCCACAAACAATTGAATGTGTTCTGATAGATCGATCCTCAGCTGATGGCAGTTTGGGTTTTACAACCTCGATGAACCTGTGTTGTTGGGGGTGGGCTTATGGGGTTATAAGCCAGCTTCCCCTTGCCAGTGTTTGGCACACCTTCCTACCGCTGTTTGCAGTGCTGTGGCAGAGGTGATGTCCAGCCCTCTGCTCATGCCATTGTTTTCCCTGCCAGAATGGAGTCTCCCCTCGAGTCCGTAAGCCAAATAAACCCATTCCTCTACAAACCGCTTTTGTTTGGGTTCTTCCTGTGCAGCAACTAGAAAGCTGACTGCAACAAGGTGCTTAACTTAAGTGTGCGAAGCCTAATGTCCATGATTCAACTCTCTAGTACCCATGTAAAGGCAAATGCACTGTGGCACATGCATCTGGGGTTGGTTTGCATCAGCTGAAGGCCCTGGCAACCCATTCCTCATTCCCTCTCTCTGTCTCTCTTGTCTCTAGCTCTCTCTGCTTGCAAATAAATAAAAATATTTTTTTAAAAAATAAGTGTAATTGTTAATAGTTTTACTCATAAAGCCTAATTTTACTTCATTCCTCTAGCATCCAAAACAACATCACTACATTGCACAAGAATTTATTTCATATAAAGTGATCAAAACTCATACATTTGAGTAACTTCTAACATATAGTAACATAAGAATCCCATACTAACTTTTAAATTTTTTAATTAGAATACTTATACATATTTATGAGGTACCATGTAATTTTTAAAATTCATGTGTACATTGGATAGTGATTAAAACTGTAGTTATTTGAAGAGGTAAGATTAAGCTAAATAATTTCAAGAACTACCAACTATATATTTACATCATGGTGAAAGTAGGCCTCAGACTCACAGAAACAGATTCCAAAGTCTGTTTAATAAAATCACCTACTTCCAAGTACCTGGGACCCTTTCATTAGACTGTCTTTATGGGATGCAGAATTAGCCTAATCTGACCTGGGTTTTCATCCCAGGTTGGCTTCTGCTATTTAGCCCTTTAAAAAGTGGTGATTATATTTGATCTATTGACTTTTATGCATATTATGTGAAATTATGCATGGATCTCAAAATTATTAAAAAATACAAAGTTTCTTACTATATGTTATCATAACTTTATAATATTCTCCATAATTAGAGAAAAGAGCCTATAGTAATCAGATACACAAATTTATGGATTTAGAAATTAATTATTGTTCATAAAATTCAACCAGATTATTAGGAATGAGAGTGACTTCCATGAGAGTCATTGGAATAGGGGAATAGGATAACTTTTATCATCCTCAAGTGGAGTGATAAATAAAGCAGGTCTCAATCTCAGAAAACATGCCAAGTGTTCTTGAGAGCATTGCACTCATGATAAACAATGCCAGGCCAAGGAGATGATCCTCAGGGAAAGGAGAGGCAGGACAGGTGAGATGAAAGAATTGCTTGGGATGTATCCCGCAGTCCAGTTTCACTCCAAGACGAAGCACTGGTGTCATTATAAGAGGGCTATGTGTCATTTGAGGGGTTTAAGATCATTGGCTTGCAGATAGTCAGGGAGGGAGATAAATTTGAAGTCTATGCCAGGTGTTCCATGAGGGAAAATATGGTGTCTTGCTGATGTAGCATTTTTGCTCCTTTTCACCCCCATGCCTTCAGCTGACCCTTCCCACACTTCAAATTCCCGTCTGGCTGTGGTCAAGGAGAGCCTGTCCTTAGTGTTCTGATCCATGATGAAATGATTGATCATGAAACATATCAGACATTGCCTCCCACTTTCTGACTTGGCTTGTGTTGGGTTCTCTGGGCTTTCTGAAGAACAATCTCATGATATGGGACGTTGAGCCGTGTGGAGATCTCAAGGGGTGCCTTGGATTTTCTCACCTTACACATGGGCACTTTGTGGAAGATTTGTACCTTCCTACTACGTTTCTACCTCATACAGAAAAAAGAGAACTCACTATATTTCACTGTGAAAAGGTTATTAAACTTTTTTTGAAGCATTGCTTCAGCTGGCATAGTTATCTGTGGGTATAACAATGTTGTGGGTGGGCAATTTGTTTAAAAATTTGTCTCTGAACTAAGGACATTCTGCTTTTGAACACCTAGCCCACATGTCTCCCTGCCCCTAGCTGGGTCTGGTTGTGACTTTGGTGTTCTGACTGATGACCTGTGTGTTCTCCTTTGAAGTGGCTACCAAATCTTAAGCCAACTGTGACTTTATTAGAATTCTAATGTTTCTCCTTGGTTTTGAATTTCATTGCAATTTTAACAATTTTGCATTTTTCACTCTCTCCTATAACAGAGTTCAATGTTGGCATCCTTAATGCCCCAGTAAGCATCTAAACCTGTCTCCTGACTGCTTTGAGAACTTAGTCTTCAAAATATTCAAATTATATATCTATGAACTATAATTTTCTTACATATATGTAGTATGATGACCTTGACATGCCAGAAACTTAAATGAAGTTTTGTTTTTGTTTTATTTTGTTTTGTGATGTGCTATGCTGGCGATTGAACCTAGGGCCACACATGATATGCAAATACCCTATCACTAATTTATACCCAAGCCCATAAACAATTAATTTTTTTTTCTGTTGGTCTTCCTTGTGTGTAACTGTGACAATATCTGTCCCTGGGTGAGTCTAACACCTCAGGATCATGCGTCTTTGGATGTACATATACTGCTTACCTCCCCACATTGACTCTCATCCATCTAGCTTTTAATTCCTTCTTTTGTTTAGTGTACAGAGCAATCTCATTCTAGTGAAAAAATTCTATAAATAAAAAATTTTAAAATATTCTAGCTGAGCTTTCTGGATGTTCATAGCAGTAAAGAACATTGACTTAACTCTGTCACATTAACATAAGCCAGAAATTTCAGAGGTTTTCTCTGATGTGAGAATTTGCTCAAGGGCATGAAGTATCAAGCATGATACTGAGAAGGAAATGTATTTATAAACAAGGACAAATAAAAAATAGTCCTTAAGAAGCCTGAAAGGGTACTGAAATTATATTTTTGTCTAGCACATAAAACAGAAGTTGAAACAATAAAACCAACTTCACTTTTTAAGTTCTATTTTATTTGATTACTGGATTTTATCATCTCTACAACCTGAAAATATGTTGCATGTTTTGGCTTCTGAAATAATACCTTTTACGTCTTGAGTACATGGTACAAGCTTTCGGCTTGTCTCACTGCTATGGAAGATAATTTAAGGCAACATGTGATATGTTGGTATCTATTACAGATATTGAGATATAATTCACAGGTGTTTGTTTCTGTTGCAGTCAGCATTATTATTTGAATGTAAATCATTCAGTATATTTCAAGTGAAAGAAAAGAGTGTATATATGTGTGTATATATATATATATATATATATGAGTATATATATATGTAGAACTAAACCAGATGTGAAACAGGAAGAAGACACATTCTGGGAAGAGCTGCAGTAGGGTGCTCATGGTTCAGCGGTTCTCATCCCTTGCCTGTTCTCTTGGGGTAGTTCAGCTTTTCCTTCTTCCTGACTCACAACCATCTCTATCATATGATTAGACCACTCTGAAGCAAAATGAAAGCTTGTTTGGGGGAAAAGCGTGAGCTTCCGGGCTATCTCAGTTGGCTGGGATTTGTATGGGAGGGTCTTTCTATACAGGGAACAAAGGGAGAGAGGAACTGCCCTAAATTACCAGATAGGGGACTTTTTCAGTTAATTTAGCTAGTGTTTGCAGGCAGGGGTCCAGGGTTTGGAGTTCGGCAGTTTCCCACTGGGGAAAACAAGATACAGATTTGGCTCTCTGAGATTTGTGTCAACAGAGATTTTGCTGCCATAGTCTGTCTCCCTGGGGAGGCCAGGCCGGCTCCATCTTGAGGTCTGCCTTGGAGGCCTGGGCTTTGACCTAACAATATTCTTAAACCTAATTAATGGAAATACTATATTCAATAATTTGGATTCAACTCACCAGTATTTGTCTTAAATTAGGCACTTGCTCGACACTAAGTTATTGTAACACTTTGATATATTATACTTCATTACAAAGCAGAAATGTAGAGAATCATGTGAAATTATAGAAGTTGATGGTTGCTTTTGAAGCCCTGGATGTCTTTTCCCTGCAGGACTCTGGGATGATCGCTCTAGCTTTGCTGGAGTGTTTGGTGTGGACCCATCGTCTGTTCCCGAGAAGGCTGCTTCTCAGAGGGTTGTTGGGATTAAACAGCAAGTCCAAGGGAAAGTGGAAACAGAGACAGAGAAGTGTTTAGAGAGACAAGGCCCCTGAGATGCTGTATGAAGAAAGAGACATCCACCTCTTTAAATACAA
Organism: Zapus hudsonius; assembly: GCA_004024765.1. Taxonomy (NCBI): domain Eukaryota; kingdom Metazoa; phylum Chordata; class Mammalia; order Rodentia; family Dipodidae; genus Zapus; species Zapus hudsonius. The sequence goes on from PVHP010000058.1 coordinate 55,765, forward strand.
GTTTTTAAATTCACATTTGCCAAAAGGTGGCTTGGACCTAAAGCCGGATCACCAATGTGCATGTGCTTGTCTGTGTGTGCGTGAGCACGTTGCTATGTGTGTGTGTGCGCATGTGCACATGTGTGCCTGTGGGTATCTGTGTGTGTGCACGTGTACACATGTGTGCCTATGTGTGTCTGTGTTGGGAGGAGTAAAAGGTTTATCATCCTATCATCTTGCACCCTTGTCTTAGCAAACAGGACAGTAATAGCTTGTCTGCAGTCACTTGTGCCTGTGCGTGAAAAGGCTTACTCTATCAGTTACAGCATAGACCTTAATTTAGCTCCCTGACCTTCCTTTAAAATATTTTGTTTATTATTTATTTTAGTTGTTAGAGAGAAAGAGAGGGAGACAGAGAGAGAGAGAGAGAGAGAGAGAGAGAGAGAGAGAGAGAGAGAGAGAGAATGGGCCCTTTAGGCTCTGAAAAGGAACTCCCAGGCACTTTGTGCATCTGGCTTTACTTGGTACAGGGCCATCAGGCTTTACAAGCAAGTGCCTGTACAGCTGAGCCATCTCTCCAGCCCCAGCTCATTGCTCTTCTTAGAAAGGGCTTCTTAAATTAAATTTGTCCTGAAGCTGCTGCTGCACCAAGACTACCCACATATGCACTGCAAACAAACACTGTCTCTTAAAATACTTAAAACAACTTTAGGAATAGAAGAAACATCTCACTTTTATCCAATACCAAGAAGTAACATTTTTGTCAATCACAGGCAACAAACCAATCAAATTATTCTTGAGTCAGACACCTGCCTCATGACATCATGGTCAGATACAGCAAATGCCTTGCTGAAGACTGTATGCCATAAGGGGCTCTCAGAACTGCATTCATCCAAAGTGCTGCCCAGTTCATGAAGCATTCCTTGCTCAAATTCACTCTAGACGAATTTAATTTGTTTTTCTTTATAGCAGATGTTTCTCTTAAAAGTGATATTTCAAGGACATGACATTTTTGATGAGACTAAATCCTGCGTGGCAAGAGTGAGATAAGCAGTGAAGGGTAGGAGTTCTGTGAGGAATGAGGGTGAGAGGAGTGAGTGAGGATGGTCTGTAGGGCGTGCAAGGACTCAGGATGACACTGTAGTTAGTAGTGGATATGTGCAAGCACATCCTTGTGAGCATGTAGAGGCTGGGCATGTGTGTCACGTCCTCCTCTATTGTGTGAACTTCAGCTGTAATATCACTCTAGTGGTGTTACTAGGAAAGTCTATGCCAACGTGATGGTAAGGAATATAAGTGAACTATAAACCCCAAACTAGTCTAAAAATAACATCTATTTAGAAACAGAGAAGAGGAAATATTAATTCAATTAGCTTAAGCTTCAAATGGATGTTTTTGTTTCTGCTTTCTTATTTTGAGAATGACAAAGCTAAAATCCAGAGAAATTAAAAATGAAACTTTCCAACTTATTTATTGTAACATCAGTAATATAACTTATGTTTTATTCAGTTATTTTATCTTCATGTTATCCCCTAATACCTTTCAAGTAAAACATCTGAGTCCACCAGTGATATTTGAAAGTAACATATACACTCAAAGTAGTTTAAACATACATATGAAGTTTAAAAGACTTCATACCAAGCCGAAGCAGAGACACAGAGTTTGCATTGGTGATTTCTGCAATGATTTTACTTATGATCAGAAATACTCTTTCACAGTAATTATCAGACAGACATGTTGCTCTGTGTGTTGACTTGAAAGAATTGGGGAATGAGGAGATTTAAACTCTTAAAGGGAAAGCTAAACCAACTTTGCATGTCTGGGAAGGTGGATAGGAATTTGACAATCCCAGGGAAAAAAACCGATTAGGATATCAGGGTCAAAGTTCTACCTTTTATCATTACTGCTGTCAAGGAGCAAGAATTATAACACAATGTCAAGCCCTAATTAAATCCCAAGGCTAAAATGACAGAAATTCCCCAAAGGAAGAAGTATAATATGGGTCTGACACATAGCAGGCAATTAAGTTTGTATTCACCTTAGGGAGGAAGAACTAATTATATTCATTTTATATATAAGGGAAGCAAGACAAAAATGGTATTTATCACCTTTCTGTATATGAAAAATCCTCCTCTTGCTGCATTACTTTACATAATTTCCAATAAATCCCTTCATTTTCATATTATTTGCTTATGTGCAAAGAGAAGTGGAATGCAAATTCAAGACAAAGAACTCCGTTGATAGAGGTGCATGTGAAAGGTGGAGCACTAGATCTCCAATGGATCTTTTATTTCCCATTCATTATCTCAAGTAAATGAATACTTGCATCGTAAATATGCTCAATAAATGAAAGCACTAAGTAAGGTAAATAACAGAAGTTAGTAGTTGTAGTCAAGTAGTTGAAAAGATATAAAATTACAGAAATTTTCTTATTTAGTTAAATGTGCCCAAATCTTTCAAAATACCAAACACATTATTTTGGTTACCTTGAATTAGCAACCTGGAGGAAGTCTTAATGCAGGTATCACAGAGTCAAACTCCTAGGCTAGGCCAAAACATGTTTGTGAGATACTCTTGCTGCAATTCTCACTGGAACCTATTTTGGTAAGGTGTGATAAGTTTTAACAATTGAAGTAGTATAGTCATTCAGTTTATTTTCATGACTTTCTGAACTAGGAATCTTGAAGTATTCAGAAACTGTTCTAGTATTTCTCTGAGAGGTCACAGCTGTCTACTGCTTTGTATTGTGTTCCCATGGTCAGCTTTCCACGGAGCAAGAAAGCGTCTCAGATGTCATCATGCATCACAACGTGACATCTGAAGCATTGATTCAAACTCTCTTGTAACATTCATGTAGGTGAAGACCTGAGAGCATAGACCAAAGTTCTCAGGCTTTGAAGTTTCCAGGAAATGTTTTCTGGCTGCTCAAATATCTAATATTTTGAAAATCACTGAATTGGTCTGGAGTAGTTCTGCAAGTTTTAACATAAACCAATTTTATTTGTGGTTGTGTGTGTGTGTGTGTGTGTGTGTGTGTGTGTGTGTTTGTGTGTGTATTCCAGAAGGCTAAATCAAGAGATTTTCTCAATCATTGTCCATTTTCATTTTTAAGAAAAGCTCCCTCACAGAACTGGATTTGGCTCTACAAACTAGCCAGCAAGCTTGAAGAATCGCGAAATTACAGGCATGTGCCAGCATAACTGACCAACCTTTTCCTGTGGGTACTGGGATCCAAAGTCGCGTCTACAGGCAGCAAGCACATTAGCCACTGAACTCTTCCCAGCCCACCAATTTTATTTTCTGAACCTAAAGGTCCTTCCTTGTAGAAAGAGGGCATTTCATCCTACTTAAGTTGAAGTATGTTTGTGCTCGTGCATTCATTTTCACTATAGATAAGGTGACACCTAGATAATATTGTCAAACTGAAACTCCAGGTTAACTAACTTTTGCTATACCAAAATGCAGAATATTTTAAAGATTATATCATCAAAAGACAACCGGAATTCATAGAAATACCTAATTCTCATTGCTTCAAGACCTTATTTTAAAACACGCCTGATACAGAAAGTGGTAATATTACATATTAATTTGCAGAAATAAAAATAGAAATGGAAACGCTTGGTTGTATTTTACATTTAATATTTTCATCAATTATTTCAATCACTTTTGGAGTGAGCTTTAAGTCATGACACATGACATTGAACATAGCCCATGGGCTAGTCATCAACAGATATGTGTTACAAAGGAGTTTTGCTACTTTTACCTGGGAGTAATATATTTAGTTGATATCTTTGTTTTTTTGTGTATAACTTAAAATCATAACAATTGTCAACTTTACAAATGTGGAAATTCTGCCAAATAACATATGAGCACATTATTCTCAAATTTAACAATGCTACACAAATGTTTATCAGTCTTGTTTAATTGAGACATGCTTATGTAAATATAAGTAATTAATTCATATATATCAAAATTAATTACATGGCTCACTCATGCAAAAGGAAAATTTTACTAATGCTTGAATTTAAATCACACCGCAGTTGGACATCTCTAGTAAAATGAGACTCAAAATAATTAAATGTTGTGGGGAGAGAGAACATCATATCATGGTGCTGATTTTCATTCACGTGGCTTCTAGAACTTTTAGCTAGTCTGAGTCAGCATGGACTTTTACATGTAATGCAACTCTATGTGAGTTACAACCCCATTGAGGACAAAGCCATGCTCTTGACAGTATGTGCGTTGATCTAAGGCCTGTCTATGGGATGCCTCCTTTAGTAAGGGGAAACCTTAGGGTAAATCTTCTGTGTCTTACAAGTCACTTTCCTTCTAGCTGATTCCAATCCTCCTCCAAAGAAGCACATAAAAGCAGGGGACATTCAGTATAGTCAGGCTCATAATTCCTTTTAATTACTTCATTTATTGTTTGCATGTGTGTTGTGGTGTTGCATATGTGTATTCGTGTTTGTACTTTTATGGTTGCACTTGTGTGTGCATTTATGTTTGTGTGTATATGGTTGCACATATGTGTGTATTCATATTCATGTTTGTATGTATATGGTCGTGTGCATGTGTGTGTGTGTGTGTGTGTGTGTGTGTGTGTGTGAAGCGCTTGCTTGTGCTTTGGGGGGCACATGCACATGTGGGTGTTTGCATATGGGGGCCAGAGGTTGATGTTGGGCAGCCTTTCAATCCTTCACCTTATAGGCGATAGCACCATTCACCAATGAATCTGGACTAACTAACCTGTGGGGCCTAGGAATCCTGCTAGCCCGATCTCCCCAGATCTAGGATCACATGCACATGCGCACACCCCCAGCTTTTGGCCGGTGCTCGGGAACCTTATGCTAATGCTGTAAGCACTGTACCCACTAAGCCTGTCCCAGCCATCCATAAGTCCCTTTTCTTGATTGTGTGTATATAGTGTCTGCAAATGTAGATGTGTATGTATATGTGGGTGATGTGTGTGTATGGGTGTACATGAGCCATGGAACATGTGTGGAGGTCAGAGGACACCCTCAGGGTGTTGTTTTCTCTCCTTCCATCTGCTTGCAGGCTTCCACACCCCCTGGCTCTGCTTCTCATGAGTGTTGGTGCATTGAGATTGCAGACACGTGTACCACTTTGTATCTGGCTTTAAATAGGTGTTGGGGATTGAACTCAGGTGGGCAGACTGGCGAACTAGTGACTTTAACCAATGTGTCATCCCCCCAGCTCCTCATATTTCCCTTCTCTTAGGCACCTTTGCTCCTCTGGTCAATGGTATGGGTGCTTGCATGAATTCACACTGGTTTAAATATCAACTTAGCTACCTAGAAATTTCTAATGCCCTGCATTAGATAATGATGCATGTAGAATATACCTAAGGTATGTTCTGTATGACTCAAAACACAGGTTGGAAACAGTCTAGATCACAGAGAGGGCTCTCTACCACTAAACTTTATTTCAACAGTTACTAAATGAAACAAATAAAATAAAGCAGCATTGGTATACTTACAACTCAGCATATTTTTAATCATCTGAAGAACTTAAAATAACAATTCATTCTTGAATGTTAAAACAATAGCAATCCATAGTAGGGTTTATACTATAAAGCAGAATCAGGGGCTGCAGGTGTTCTCTGTTGGCAGGGCATCTTTCTATTGTGCACAAAGCCCAGGGTTCCATCTCAGAGTATCATAAAATTATTGGTACACACCTGTAATACAAGCACTCAGGAAGTAAAGCCAGGATGATCAGAAGTTCAGCTACTTAGTTGGCTCAAGGCCAGGCTGGTCTACATGAGATCCTGATTCCAAAACAAGGACAAAATGTGAACACTGACACCTAAAGTTATTCTCTGACCTCCACTGGCACACACACACACACACACACACACACACACACACACACACACACACACACACACCATAATTAACCCTTCTCAAACTCTCAAAAAAAAAAGAGAATTTGGAGATCCCAAGTTGTATCAAATGAAGAATATCACCAAGAATGAAAAATATTATTCAAATAGAAAAACGTGTCATTATTTGAGAATATAACTTCTAGACATTGATCTACCTAATTTTCGGGGTTTAAAATATACGGGCAAAGGACTTTAGACCTATAGAAAGAAATGGGCTATTCCACAGTTAAAATCAGTGACTTCTGTATTCCATTAGCAGTAATTAATAGGTCATGTGGACACTTTTATATAAAATGCACTCAAACCACTTTACCTAATTAAAAATTTTAAATCATTCTAAATAATAGATGCAAAATGTACATTTTCATCTCATAAGAAATTTACTTTGAATTTATTGAGAAGTTTTAATATAGATTTAAACATGGTGTTTAGACTGGGGAGAGAGATAAGAGAGCCAAAATCCATGACCCAGAGGGAGATTTGCAAGAATATACATTTTGGAAGGAACAGAAAAGATTTGCCAAGATATACATTATTCTGGATCAAATATAACTTTAAAAAATAGATTTATTAATGTGTAATTAACATGTTTTTATCCATTACTTGAAGTAAATGATCTAATTTAAAAATAAAAACAAATTTAGAGAAACATCACTACAATCAAGTAACTTTCATAAAAACCCCACAACCATTAGTTCTGTATAATTCCATCAGTGCTTTTCTTTCCGCCCAAAGACCCAGATACCATTCATCGACTTTCTCTGTTGACTAACTTGACTACTCCAGACTTACTTCCAAATATCTTACTTATATAAGTGAAATAAAATGTTTTTTTAAATCAGCTTACCTCCAACCCTTAGGATCTTGAACCACTTAGGCCTCCAAAACTCAGCACTCAACTCCCTACTTCTATAATATAATTTCTAACAAAAATGTCTAATTCAATTTATACAAGATGATTGGTTTTAATCCTACTTTTAACTGCATGTGTAGCTTTCTGCTTTACATAGATTCCCATCCTCCTTTACCTTGACTTGTCCCATCCTGCTTTATTCTCACACCCAGCAACACCCCCCCACACATGGTATATGTATATACGTATAGTTTGCATATAAGACAAAAACCTATATTTGTCTTTTCACAGTACCCAGTAAGTGTAAAGTGATAGTTCTCCCATATGATTGTCAACACGATATAATCTTTAATTTTAAACAATCTAATGCATCTTTTGTTGTAAAAATTGTTGATTAATTTGATAGCACCAAATAATTATATTGAGCATTTTTTGTACTTAGTTGGTAGCAGATATATTTTGGAATGTGTTATCATAAATCTTTTGTAAAATTGAAGTTTTAGTTTAAATATTTTTTTGTAAATATTTATATAATGTATATTTAAGCAACTCTGTTCTTTCACTGTTAAAGAAATGGAAAGCAGGAAGAGGGGAGAACTGAATAATCAAGTAGATGAGGCTGACAGGGGAGTTTTGATACATGAATGTATACATTTCCTTATGGTCACTGGTGAATGTTAGTGAAATTTAGAATCTTAGAACCATAGTTAATGTAATTTAAAGGAGAAATTATATGGTTCATGGTTGAATTTGATATTTTAAAAGACTTTGCTGGGTGATTTGACAAATCAATATTTCTGATCCATTATATCATTTATGTCTTATCAACTCTCCAAATATGATGATTTTTCAGATACAATAAATGCAGAAAAGTGAAATAGGAGTTCATAGTAATCATTCATGGTTAAACGTGTACTTAGGTTGTTTTTACTTTGTTATTATTAAAAGAATCAGAATCATGTCAGAAATCTATAAAACCATATGATGTGGAAACAAGACATGTGTTGTGAAATGATTTCTATTATTACTTGCAAATTATCATTAAAGTAGCAAGACTTTTGTCATATATAAATTATGGATGAGAATGACATCTGTTCATATTCTTATGAGAATTATTTAATTTCATGAAAACATTTTTAAAATGTACAATGCTTTCTAAATGTCATCCATGACGAGTGTCCATGTAAGATGACTGAAATTAATGAATGCACATCACATTAAAATATAAATGGGTGGATTGTAGAAGGTCACAGTATCTTTCACTCACACTTCAGTACAGTTTGCAAATCACTGGAGACCTAGGGGTGATGAGCGCTAAGTTTTTTAAAAAAGGAAACAAATGAAATGTGAGTTTGTCATGTGTATCAGTGAAATATATTTTGAGAAGATTTCTGGAGTCTTGGCCAAGTGAGGGATCATAAGCATACTGAGTCCAGGAACTAGCAACAAATGCTCACCCTGCACATTCATAGAGATGACCCTCCAGGAAAGCTCCGTGGCTCCCGCATAGTGACTCAGTGCCAGCTTTTCCACGCTCCTTAGTTCTTCATTCTCTTAGGAGAAATATCATATATGTAATGTTCCCCCCTTCCTAGCACATAGCATTTCTGTCAGTGACTTACACTTCTCCCTCAGGACATGCCATGAAAAGAAGCAGAGCTGAAAATATTGTCAGGTTTTTGAGACTGTCTGCTTATGTTGGTACATGTTCAGGCCAAGGGAGAAGGAAAATAATTGGTGAGTTATAAGTTTGGAAGGTAATCTTTCAAAATAAAATAGTATTGAGGTTCTTTAGATGTTTTATTTATTGTTGTTTTATTGGACAAACGAACTAGCCTGTGATATTTGTTTTTGGATGAAATTAATATTATTGTGAATTTTGAGAAGATGTAATTAAATAAAATATTTAAACTCTTCTTATAACCATAAAATTGATAAGTGTCCCAAATTAAATTATTTCTTTTTTTTACTGTATCCCTTTTATAATTATACTGAAACTGGGTCCTAACTGAAGTAATACTACTCAGTGTATAAGTACCCTATATAGCAGAAAAAGCTGTGGATAGTGGAATCTGTGCTATGAAGTAAGCAAAATTCTAATCATATAGACTCAGTAGACTTTGTACACTCTGTGCCTGGTGCATGGATTTATGTTAGCTAGTAAAATGTTTGAGAAGTCATCTTCAACAAATGCATTAACTGAAAACTGCAAAAATGCTGCTATAGATGGGAGCCTCATTCGTAACATATAATGAAAATTCTTCATGTCTTATCACTTGCTCTCCATTTGTCATTTCTTGTATCAATTGCATGAGTGACTTAGGCCCTATGTATATTTCCTCAGTGGTAAAATGTATTTAATAATAGCTTCCTCCTTCAGGTGGTTGTGTGCAATCACATGGGATTATAACATATGAAGATTTTGTAGCTCCTAGTTCACAGGTTAAATTTTAATTGCTAGGAAGAGAGATTTATATTTCATGACAAATTTAAAATGGCATTTCTTTAACCTGTAAGGAAACAGGGCTAGAAATATATTCAATGTATTTCTAGAGTTTCCTCTCTTGATTATCATAAACAAAAAACAAATATTTCTTTATTTTCTTAGTTGAGATGCCTAGGTTCCAATACATTGCATTCAATTTTTCTAGTATTTTTCCACTTAAGCTGAAGGCATAAGCCAGTAGCCTAACATAAATTTGACCACCTAATGAAGTCCAGGTCAGAAATATCAAGGTATTTGGTTTTCCTCTGTGAAGCACTGAAGGATGGATGGGGTCACAGTCATATAAACACAGACTGACTCATATGCACAGATCTGTCCATTTTGGTCTACAGACTCTCTAGTCATCTGAAACTTCTTGATAAACATTAATAATAAGCTCAATTCTTAGGTATTCTATATTAACTGTACATTTTGCCTCTCTGATCTGTTAGAAGTATTGATGCAGTGATGACTCAGGAATATAACACTTTCATACTTTCATTTCAAAACCCAAATTTTGCTAGTTTTCTCCTTGACATGTCTAAGATATTCATTATACAAAATCTAGTATGATTTTTCCTGGTTCTACCAACAAACATCTAATTAATGATATGTTAAATTTTGAATAATTAGTTTAAGATAAAATGTTATTGACCATGTAATAAATGTTATTGATTATTGCATTGTTTCCATTTTCAAGTTTTGTGGTACCCTGCTAATGTGGCATGGAGGAAGTAGGGTTCTGCTGAGTCTGGCAGGCTTCTGGGACTGTCTTCTTCTGATAAGGAAGTTGAGGCAAAGTCCGAGGGCCCCTGTAAATCTTAGCGATCCTGAAAACTCCAGCCCCCAGGCAGGCCACAGCTGTCCGATAAGATAAGCAATTCAAAGCCTAACTTAATCCAACTGCAAATAACAAACCTAAACAATAAGGTTTCATTTCCCCTGCTGACATCACCATTCTCTCACAGATCTTGCTTCCTATGCTTCTACCTCTGACTTTTCTCTATATAAGCAACTGCTATCTATCCAATAAAATGAGAACTGCCCATTGCCGCGTTCTCCTGAGAGTCTCATCTCTTGTTCGGCTCACAGCTGTTCCAAGCTGCTGCTCACCCAGCTCCCGTGGGTGAACAGGGAGTTGATGCGCGCTGTGACTCCCTAAGTAACCCACGGACCCAGAAATTTTAATTTCTGGGAGGGGAGAATACATGCTTTGCTTTCTACATCATTAGACTTCCCCACTGGAGACGTTTAGCAGTGTGGGGAGACATGGCGATTTTCCCAATTAATGGAAGGTGTACTATTGGCATCTACTCTTTAGAAGCTGTAGATGCTGAGAAGCATCTAGATGCTCAAGTGCAGGCATAGTATAGCTTCTCCAACAGAGAATTACTTGGACCTAGGTACCAAGGGTTTCTAAGCTGAGGTACCCTGTTCTATATGAATGCCATGAAAATATAAGGGAATGCATTGAGTAATCAGAATATTTTAAGTTATAAAAAACTGTGTATGTATATATATATACATACATTCTTTTAAACAAAACACTAAGAATTAAATAGTACTTTATGATCTCTATGCATTTTATTGATATCTGAAGAATTTATTATCTCATAGGTGTCGCTGTTTTAAATAATGCTTGTATGGACATGTTTACATCTCATAAATTTTCATTTGGAAGATCAAGTAAATTCATAGTGATTCCACAATAAAAATAACAAGTTTGTCATTTATTATCACTTTCTGAGTTCATTCTTATCTATTTGTTTTGTTTCAATACATCTTAATTCCTTTTGGTCAGTTTGTAAAAGACTATTCAGTTTTATTGGAGTAAGTTCTTTTGTATTATGTTGTAGTATTGGTTTTCCCCTTCCTTAAGAAATTTAATATAATACAAATTTCCAAATTGTTTTCCCAGAGTGACAACATAAATAGTTAATATGTTTGGACAGATAAACACATGCTATAGGTGTGTTATGGAGAGTCCTGTTGGGAAGATTATTGTTTCCAGAAGGAAAGAAACTGAATCAGAATGAAGCTGAAAATCTGGGAAAGGTTGAGCTCCTTCCAAGCCTGCTTTGCAAACCTTGTGCCCAACATCCTGTTCTTTCCTGGTGGATCCCCCCACGCAGACTCACTTCTTAGGAGTGAGGAACTTTGGGGCACAGTTTCTAACTTTCTTCATCAAAATTTTAATTATGTCTAGCTTTCTCTCCTTTTGGAAATCCCCCTAGTCTTTTTTTTTAAATATTTATTTATTTATTTATTTTCGTTCGCGTGCGCGCATGCACACACACACACAGACACACACACAGAGAATGGGCAGCCAGGGTCTCTAGCCTCTGCAAATAAATTCCAGATGCATGTTATTTTGTGCATCTGGCTTTACAGGGTACTGGGGAATTGAACCCAGGCCATTAGGCTTTGTAGGCAAGTGCCTTAACCGCTGAGCTCTCTTTAGCACCCTCTTCCTTCTTGGTATGTGTCATTCTTAACTTGATAATGAATAGGTGTGGACATCAGATGTGGCTGTGACATGTCTTTGTCATTTGTTCTTACACTTTGATTATTCCCTACTTTAGTCTCTGTGTTTCTCATTGGCAAGATCTGCACTCTCAGTAGGTAAACTCCCAAGAACAATATATATGTTCTTTTTTTTCTTTTTTTCATGAGTGTTATCTATGGAGCAATGCAATAAAATAATAGCACAAGTGTATTGGAAGTTTGTGACTCAAAAATATATTTACATTTTTGACCTATCATATCACAAGACAATTAGAACTTTGCATAGCTGTTGAGGAACTTCCATAAACATTATTTTCTTATTTTTGAATGCAGCAAGTATAAGTTACAGAGAGCATCTTTGAGAATGGTTCAGGGTCAAAGTTTATTTTTTGTGCTTTATGGAGACACATGTCATGAAACGTGTGTTGGAAAGACAGTAATACTTGTCCTGACTTCTTTTTTGTCTCTTTTCTTCTGTCATCCTTAATTCTGTATGCAGCAGTGAGTTCCAGGTCTTATGCAGAAAGCAATCCTAATTTCAGTTTTATCACACTGATTTTTACATTGACCATTCCCCCTCTTGCATTGTCTCCTCAAATCCAAGCTACCATACTCAGGATACTTCCTTTTGGCTGTAAGGAGGAAATAATATCTAGAATTAGAAATCTATTTATGGTACATTCATGTTTTAAAAGGAGAAAGTTCTAGAAACAAAAGATCACAGAATGAAGATGCTCAAGTACTTGGAAAAGCTTAAGTGAATTCATTATCCACTGATAAGAACAATAACTGATAAATCACAAAGTGCCTTCTCCCCACTGTTGCCTTAGAAATGACTAGACCCTCAGTCAAGGCTAATTCCTGAGGACAACAGTGAAACTTCATCAGAGTTTACCTTCTGTCGGGCTCTGTCTTTCCAACTATCTCATGGGATTTGGACTATCCTGGTTTCCATTTACAAACATTATTTAAACTGAATGCTTTGTGCTTTACAACCTTTTCTGCAATTTTCATTCAAGAGGGATTTCTATTTTCTTAAATAATGAGAATTAGAGAATGCTGGGCAAATAGACTGAGTTTCACAATTTTCCCAGATATTTTGGGATTTACCTCCCTAAAATGATAATCCATGCTATAGTCATGTCTAATTATAGCATTGGTAAAAAGGAAAAAAATGAGAGAAAAAAATCAGTGCTAAAATGTAGGGTCATTACTGGCTATTCCACAATTTCTAAAATTACCTTTGCAATTCTAAAATCATAGTGATTTTTTTAAAAAGTTAAGATTTTTATTTATTTTGTTAATCTTGATTGCAATGAAGTGTGGACAGGGGCCCTGCCATTTCTTATTTGATTAGCTCACACAATGTCACTCATTGGTTTCGGTTTTCAATATAGTTGAGAATTTAGGATTGACAAAACCAAAACTATTTCACCTATTTTATTTTAGAGAAAAAGTATTTAGTGCTGATTATTTTTGATAGCTTCATGGAGCCCAGGCTGGCTCAAACTTGTTATGTAGCCACGTATGGCCTATTGATTGTCTTGCCTGGGTTGGCATTACAAGATTCTATCATCATAACCAGCAATTAGTGTTTTTAACTCTTTAAATAGTCAATAATAAGGTACATCATATAAGCAAGTCTTGTGATGGTATCCCCATTTCCCTTCTCCCTGTCCCCAACCCTATGAAGGCACTCCTCAGTGGGATTTCTGAAACAGTCCATGGTTGGAGGTTATGGATTGTACAAACCATAACCAGTTGTTTGTTTGTTTGTTTCTTTGTGTGTATTATTGTTAAGGGAGCAATGTCTCTGGATCCTCCCTCATGCTGTGGCTTTTACAATCTTTCTGGCCTCTCTTCCCCAAAGTTCCCTGAATCATGGTGGGTGAATTTTAAGTCTGCTTTACTGTTGAGAACTTGAGTCTCTGGGTTTCTGTTTTGGGCTATGTTGGGTATCCTTGGTGTCTGTCTCCATTGCCCTTTTATAGGTTGTGGACTTCTCCGCCTAAATAATCCAGGCATTTTGACCTGTACTGTTCTTTTGTCCTGAGGGGCTACTCTCCACAATGGAGGACACTTAGCAGCATTCCTGGAGTACAGCAAACACATGCCTGTGTATGAGCTGCAACAGCCTAACAGGTGTCCAGGCAGTGGCTGATGTCTGCTTGGATGCAAGGTCAGTTTCTGAGAAGCACTGTTCTGATGAGACTGTGAAAACACAAACAAATCAATATTATTCTGCCCACTAGATACATGGTTCAACTCTGAACTCTGCTGATGGCTTTCAAGCAGTCTCTCCTCCATTTCTTTCTCATAAAACATCATGTCTATCACTTATAACATGCTAAAATTATGTGGAATTTCTTTATATCTGATCTCTAGATGTTTCCTTAGCTATTAAGCTATATTATAGTTTAATATGTAGGATAAGAGAAGACAAAATGTTTCCTAAAATAAATCTTTTCTTTTTATATGTCTACTTCTTTATATGACCATTTACTTTTGGAGGGATTAGGAGAAAAAGAGGAGTCCCTATTAAGACAAAGTAAAAATGTCCTGGACTGGAGAGACTGCTCAGTGGTTAAGGTGTGTGCCTGCAGAGCCTGGTGACCTGGGTTTGATTTTCCAGGACCCACATAAAGCCACATGGACGAGGCGGTGCATGCATGTGGAGTTTGTTTGCAATAGCTAGATGCCTCAGCATACCCATTCTCTCTCTCTCTTCTTTCTGTCTCTCTCTCTGCTTGCAAATAAATAATATATTTTTAAAAGCTAAAATGTCCTATATTCAAAACACATATAAGACTTTAAAGAAAAATGGTTATTAGTGCTAAGGTATTTTCCAAGTATTTCAGGTAAAGTAAAAAGGTGTGGCAATAAATCAGCATCACATTTCTAGACCTGTACATGTATAATCACTAAAAAATGTAAACGAAAACTAAATTACACAAATGGAAATTTCCTTGCATAGAATATTTCAGAAAAATTATCCATTTAACCTTTTCATCTGTGGCTGGTTCAGTGGTAATAGAATTTTTCTGCCTTAATTTTGAATAAGAACGTTCATGATGATGAACATTAAAAATGAATTATTAAAATAATTTTGAATGGCTAAAAGAGTCACACATGTAAGACATTTATTTTTATTCAAGTGAGTTCAACCGCCACACATTTGTAAGCTATAAAGTGCTAAATTGCAGTGTTGGAATTTCTGCGTGTCCTACAACATCTCTTGTAAATTTGAGAAGATGCTCTATAACCAGCAATGTGGTTATTGTTGTTTTTCCTTAGGATTATTTTCAGTTATTGCAAGAGTTCTCTAAAGCTTTGGCTCATGTATGGTTTTAACGTCTTCACTTTGGAAATAAAGAATATACAAAAAGGCAATGAAATACATTATAATTTATGCCAGTTTGAGCTACCAGTGGCTTATAATTCCAAAACTGTCACTAACCAGTTTGATTTAAGCTTACCTTTTCATTTTAATCTTTTTAGAAAAAAGATGAAGGTGGGGCATGGTAGCCCATGCCTGTGGTAACAGAACTTGGGCATTTGAGGCAAGAGGGTTGTAATCAGTCTTAAGCTAGTGTGGGGTGGGCACATAGTGAGTACTAGGCCAGGACTAGGGAGATTCAAGAAAATATCATTGCTTTACTTTTATGAAATTAATAATTACACATAAGTTCATAAGAAGATTAGCTTGTTACTGAATATTTCTTGTGGCGATAAATGCTTCTATAGCTTTGAGCCATGTAGTTGATTATATTTAATAATATTTTCTCAACAAGGTGTAGTATCCATCAAGAATGAATTCTAAATAAATATCATTGGGTGATGCAAGGGGACAAATATGATTTATCTTAATATTTTTTAAATATTTTGATTTCCAAAGGGACTACAACATATTAGAGGCCAGTTTCAACAAATAATTCTTGCATATGCATTGTAACATTTTTTAGCACTAAGAATTCAATGGTAATATAACAAATACTTTTGACTAAATTATATTTTATTAGTTTTTTAAATCAATTTTACCACTAATGATATTTTTTCCATTTCAGAGGTACCTCCAAAATACCACATTAAATTTAGTGTAATTATCCTTAATTCTTATGTGGTATCATACTTATGAAGAAAAAATGACTGATGCCCTCCCTGAATCATTATTTCAAACCCACCCCCCACACATTCAGATATTACCTGGCAAAACAGTGAACCCAAAGAACAGAATACAGAAGAAGAGAAGAATCTTCATGGCTCAGTTTCTTAGAGAAAATAAAGTGTGTTAAATTATCTTTGTTCTTCAGTCAGCTGTTTTGAATTATGGAAACAAAGGTCACCTTCATTTATAGATTTTCCCAGGAAGTAGTTTTAACTACTGAGGTTTTTCAAAACCAGGAACATTAGTATATGTGGGTGAATTGGGCCATGTTCAAAGAACATGGTCATGAAATATTATTAAATGTTCTCAGCAAAGTAAAACCTACATGTACTGCCTTTTAATGGACTTGTGCAATGGTTCAGTATTTTCTGGACCATTTTAGTAAGGAATACATGTTTATATTGGTCAAGTATAAAAGTAGAAATGATACAGTTGTCTGAGTCCCAATTATATATTTTATGTAACATTACATAGCCTAAGAACAACTAGTTTGGTCCCCAGCACTCATGTTATCTGGATATGGACATGTAAACCTGGAGCTCCAGTCCTGGGAATGGAGAATTACTGCTCCTCACTGGCCAGCTCCAGGTTCAGTGAGATAATCTATCTCTTGAACAGTATGAGGAACATTAGTGGAGGTCATCCGCTATTCTACTCGGTCTCCACATGCATAACACACACACACACACACACACACACACACACACACACAAAATGAAGTTATATAGATTCAGGGGACTGAGGCAATAATGGGTGTCATTTCTTGTCTATCCAACTCCAGAATCAGATCTCTGTACCAAAATGATCGTATTGATAAAACCCAATGGCATAATATCTCAATAAAAAGACAGGCCAAGAATTTAATTCAGACTTGAGCAGGACAGTTATTTAACTTTTAAATATGAGATTTAGAAATTGTTTGATCATGTGGCAAGTTGAAAGAGTACCTTCCCCCTCTCAAAAATTTGTTTATTGATGACAGAATCTCATCTATCATAGGCTGCTGTCAAGCTTGCTATGTAGCCATTCATGACCTTGACCATCGGATTCTACTTGCTTCCACCATGATAATGCTGGAGTACAGGTTTGTTCTACTATCTTACATTTATGTGGTACTGGCATCAAACCCAGGATCTGTTCACACTGGGTGTCATAGTCAGCCACCCGAGGAAGGGATTTATTGAAGCTACAGAGGTCATAGTGCTAGAAAGCCAGCTGGGGGAGTGCTGTAGTCAGCCACATGCCACTGGAATGAATCTTCAAACCAGGCACAGTTTATGGGAGGAAATGATTTATTCAAGCTACAGATCCAGGGTAAGTCCCATAAAAGTGAAATAGGCTGGTCCTCTTTCACAGGTCCAAGCAAAGAGAGACCCATCACCAACACCACACACAGAACGGTAAACAGGCAGGAGCACCAAGGAGAGAATTTCTTCCCCTTTATATAGTCTTAGGGTGGGGTCTTAAAACCCTATCTCAGACTTAATGGCTTCCTGAATCTCTGGAATTTCCTTCCTGCACTGCCCACACAGGAAAGGATGTTTACTTCTAGCTTCTTTGAGCTTCTTTAATCCTGCCCCTTGTTGAGAGGCTGCCTTCCTATAAACATCCTCAGAGACTCACCCAAGATAATTAAAAAGATCAAGTTGACAACAAAACCTAACCATCACAGGGAGCAAGGTTGTCAGTGGCCTTAAACAACAGAGGACCCTGCAGGCTACAGAACTGACCAGTTTGGCTGATATACCAGATAATGCAATAGTGGCATGAGGGTAGCAAACTGCTATCTAATTGGATTTGAAGTCCCATTCACAGGTGGGCATTCATACCTGGTGCTGAAAACCTAGGCTGTTAAGATCACAAACTCTAGAAGGAAGCACTAATTTTGTTCTGCTAATGGATATAATATGACCATAAAAATCCCCCCTAAATATTTATGTTTATGCCTATATATGAGCACTATTCTTACTTTTGGTTAGAGAAGCTCCTTTTTTCTCATGGTAATAACTACTGGTGAGATTCAAACTACTCAGAGTGCCAAACAGAAGCAACACCTCAGTGTTCAGCACTGCACAAGACATTTCTATCACACCCTCTGAGGTTCAGGGACCACTGCAGAAGTGTCAGCAAGAATGTCATCACAAGGATAGATAGGGAGGAATGATTTAGAGCATGATTGTCCAGGCACAAAGTGGCCCATTCATTCATGACCTCACAGTGACTACTGTTACCTGTACAAGACTTATACAATATTGGGCTCATCAACCTGTGGTCATGGATGATGCAAGGGGGAAAATGGGATCAAAACATAAGAGAGAGTACTTGGAAAGAAAAAGGGGTTCACTGGAAAAGGCATGGGGGGACAAAAGAAAGTAATGGGAGGGGATTGTGATTTAAATACATTCATACATGTATATGAGATTCATACATATATGAAAATTTTCAATAAAAATTAGAGAATAAATTTAAAAGATATAAGCCTCATTAATATAATAAATAGCTTGAAAGAATGAAAATATTTAAAATTATTAAATATCATTTGAAGTTACTTCAGTTTGATCATCCATTTATATTCAGATAATCTTAAATAATCCAACTTGGAATTTAAAACATAATTTTTACACTTGTGGTTGGAGAACTGAAAGCCACATAGTATGGCAAAGCACCCCCAAATTAGTAGTTGTGCACCTAACTTGGAATCAGAAGAATCTGGAAACTGGTTATAATGACATTGGCTAATGTGGGGCAAACTATGAAGGTTTGGGATGTCCAAAGGGAATTTGTAAAAAAGGAAAAAAATGGCCCATTAAACAATTCAAGATACAGAGAGAAGGTACCAGATACAGAAGTTCCCTACCCACCATGCACTTTTCTCCACTTATGTACATTTGGCTGGACTCACCCAGAATTTGATAATGAAGAACTCTGAGAAAATATCTTCTATTGGAGTAAGGAAGACAGCTGATAATGAGATTATAGTTGATGAAGATGTAGTTTCATTACTCTCCAAAATCTTTATAAAGTACAATATTCATATGGAAAATATCCATGAAAGTACAAAGCTAATTAGAGTTCACATTCTGGTCCCGTTCTGTAAGGCAAAAAGCAGACATGACAGGGTATTCCAACCACCAAGTTATACTCAGTTGTCTGTACTTTTGGAAATAGGTGACTCAGGGAAAGGAGGAAAGTAAGGAAAGAAGAGTGACTGGAGATAATTATGTGTGAATATAGATTTGGTTTAAAACATAATAAATATCAAGGCATTTTACTTGACTTACTTTCTGCCCCAGGTACTGAAAATGTGGTTGCCAATAATCAAGTTCTAATCATAAACTCATTCCATTCCCATTTTTTAAATCTCTTACACTACATTCAGTCAAATATTAAATTAATTACATGCATTGTTTAAATTAGCAAAAAGTTATTTTTCTCTAACAACTTAGATAAATCTAATTTGTTAAAATAAATTATAGCCTTTACTAATATACTTTCCTTAAAATTATGTAAATACTGTTTCCATCTGTTTGCTGTTCTATGTGTATGGTGTTGGTGATGGGTTTCTCTCTCTGCTTGTACCTATGAAAGGGGAGCAGCCTCTTTTGCATTCTGGAACTTCCCCTGTATCTATAGCTACAAATAAATCCTTTCCTCACATAAATTGTGCCTGGTTTGGAGATTCATCCCAGTGGCGTGTGGCTGACCAGACATAATTTGATACCAGGAGTGGGGTGATTTGCTGAGATGAATCTAACCATGTGGATTTTGATCTTCTGGAACTTGTGTGCTGGAGGAATGTACATGGACTTGGTACTTGCAACTGAAGATGCCTTCCAGAGCGGTAAGCCAAGTTTTATAGACTATTCTGGTGAGAATTTGGAAATGCTCAGTGCAGAGAGAATTGCATTGGAGGCTTGGCTTGTGAACTTTCTATGGGGAAGGAGAGACTGCAGAAAACTTTAATAGGAGTGTGTGCCTGGGTCAAAGGGTGGATGCATCCTACTGCCCATACCCAGAGTTTGACCAAGGTTAAATTTAAGTAATGAACTGTGTGCTTGACTATGGATATGGGACTGAGCATTTAAGATTTGAAGCTAGAAAAACCTCAAAGCAAGTTTAACTTACTGGCAGAGATTGGCTTTTGATTATGGCCCAACTGCTTTACATTGAAACAATGGAGAGATGCCTGAGGTGTTTCCACCCAGGAAGGACAGAAAGATGGACTGTGCAAACTCTTTGGAAAGGAAATCACTAAAAGAAAGGAATCTGCTCTTCAAAGTCATGTCTATTCTGTCCCTGAATTAACAACATGGCTGTGTCCTGCATACCTGGTATTGCTTTTGGAAGCATGAGGAATGCATGCATGGAGTGGGTCGTGAAGTGCACACAGTTCCAGGAGCTGCTGCTGAGATGTGGTATTTGGAACAGGGCGTGAAGTCCCTGATTGGCAAGTGAAGCCATTGGAAGGTGGACCGTGGTTTTCAATGGAGACCCAAAGACGTTTTGGACATACCAGGACTATGCAAGGGCTACCATGGAGTGCTGTTGGCTTGGGATGGAGGTTTCCCCAGGTACTCAGCCAAGCTGGAGGGACAGAATTGGAAAATCCAGAGACTATCAGTCCCTGGTTGTGCTATGGGACTTAAACTGCAGATGTTGATGTTTGCTGTTTATTGAGTTTGCATTGGCCCAGTCTTTCCTTGTTATGCCTCATAGCAGTTGGAAATGTTTGCTCTGTGTCATTCTATGTTAAAAGTATGTTACTTGTTTTGGTTTATAAAACTCTAAGTTAAGGGGCCTTGCCTTGTGTTGGGAGGAGATTATGCGTTTCCAGTTTTACGTGAGAGTGTTATATAATTTTAGGCAGAATTAAGCATGATGTAAGGAGATATGGTTTGATGTTAAGTTGACAAGGGGTAGACTGATGGTTAAGTTTGATGTCAACTTGACCTTTCAAGTAATCTTGGGTGGGCCTCTCAGTAGGGGGCAGGATGTAAAGAAGCTCAAAGAAGCTAGAAGTAAACACCCTTTCCTGTGTGGGTTGTGCAGGAAGGAAATTCCAGAGACTCAGGAAGCCATTAAGTCTGGGGAAGGGTTCTAAGACCCCACCCTAAGCCTATATAAAGGGGAAGAAATTCTCTCCTGGCCCTTCTGCCTGTTTGGTATTCTATGTGGATGGTGTTGGTGATGGGTTTTCTCTCTGCTTGGACCTGTGAAAGGGGAGCAGCCTCTTTTGCATTCTGGAACTTCCCCTGTATCTATAGGTACAAATAAAGTCTTTCCTCCCACAAATTGTGCCTGGTTTGAAGATTCATCTCAGCAGCTTGTGGCTGACCAGAACACCAACCGTTCACAAAAGAAGTCCAGCAAAATATTAGAAGCATTAAATGAGGAAGTGGAACCTATCCCAAGAATGCCAAGTTGTTTCAGCATTTTTTAACTAATATCTTTATTATGAATACACATTGTATGAGTAAATCTTGTGAAGGTGTCCCCATTTCCCTCTCCTCTGTCCCCTACCCACTGGGGTCCTTCTTCAGTGTGCATACTGGATCTGCCCATAGGTTAGGGGGTATGAACTATACCAGAGGTAGCCAGGTTTTCTTCCACCTTTGTTGCTGAGGGAGGCTATGTCTGTGGATATTCTCCCCACCATGGTCCTTACATTCTATCCGCTCAGTTCCCTGAGTCATGGTGGGTGATTTTTCAGTCTGCTTTGTTGTTGAGATCTTAAATATCTCTTAATCTTTGTTCTGGGTTGTGATGAATATCGTTGCTGTCTGTCTCTATTAACCTTTCATGGGTTATCAGACATGCTGTGGTGATTGGTCTCCTTTTTGTCTCATCACTTTCTTATAGGTTTCATTTAGGCCCTGTGTGAAGGCTGGGTGTGGTTTGTCTCCTGCCAAGATGTCAGCCATCATCCAATGTCTTGTTGGTGGAACTGGGTTGTCTCTGGCTCTTTCACTGTCTTCTGAAAAATACAAACAGAATGTGACCTGGGACCCAGATTGGTGGGCAGGGTGGCGGGGTGCACAGGCCAGTGGGGAGCCTGTTTTATCATTTTAAAATCAATTCATATAACATGTCATATGACAGAATAAGAAAAGAAAAGAATTACAACAAAAAGAAAAAGAGCATACAATCATTTCAAAGTATGTGAAAAATATAATTTGGCAAAATCAAGGATGTTAAGGATGAAAACAGTAAGGGGCACGAAAGGGGACTATCTTAGTGTAAGAAGTGGCTCTTCAAAACTCCACAGGTAATATTATTAGTAAAAACCAATATGAGGACCATAGAAGCGACTAGAATTTTTGTTTAAAGGAATAAATGACGGCTTTAAAAATGACTGTAAGTCCATGAAATACCCAAAATATAAAGACAATTGTTGGTGAGATGGAATTGTTCATGACCTTGATGTGATCATTCCAATTGTACACATGTATCCAGTTGCCATTTTGTTAGCCCATAAAATTGTGCAAGCGTTGTCATTGAAGAAGCTTGTACTTTAGCGATCTTATGCAATCTTTTATCCACAACAACTTTAGGCAGTAGGTATTCTTTTCTGCGTTTTACCAAGAAAGAGCAGCTTCACTAGTGCCCCAAATCACAACATCAGTTGCATATCTAGATGCCTACCCTGGGGTATTTAATCATAAATAAACAATATTAACAACTAGAATTTTCTCTAGTCATTTCATTTGCTTTTATTTCTCATCTCACGGAGTTATTAATGTAGGAAATGTAGCTTTATGGTAATATTAGGTGTATAGAAAATTTTACTGGATGCACTTCAAGGGGAACATCACCTCTATATTTCCCCTTGAAATCCCATTTTCACTGAAGTAACATGTGACCCCAGTGACGGAATTCATTGGTGAATGCCAGAGAGCTTCCAGGGAGCAAGTGTGTGTCAAGGCTGCACTGTGTTCCAGCATCTGATTAGTCCGTATCGTATGACCTAAGAGACCATCTCCTTGAACAAAGACTACTTATCACAATGGTTTGGCCATTTCCTTCATCCTTATGTATCTTGTTTTTATCTTTAAACCTTGACCTCTCTTTTCTAAGAGCACCTATTTTATAAACATAATATTGGATTCTTTTCTCCTTTAAGATATAAATTGCCTCTTTGTCCCTTGCTGGTTCTGTAACCCAAAAATACCTTTCTCAAGGTCTCCAAGAATCAGCTCTGGTTTACCAGCTATTAGCTCCATGGCATGAAGCATATATACCTAAATATGACTGTATGTTCATATTTAGTCAGAGTTGAGAGTGTTTTTAAGGAAACAACATAAAATCAGGTATGTACATTGCATGGAGGCAAGTACAGATATTAAGTCAGATACCTTCCAGCTAAGTTCAGAGAACCTGCAATTAAACTCTCTTTGGGGTAGAAACTTTAGCAAGCAAGGTATCATTTTGAAAAAAAAAAAGGAATTTATAGTAGTAAAAAGTTTTAGGGCTGGAGAGATGGCTCAGCAGTTAAGGCACTTGCCTCCAGTGCCTAAGGCCCCCGATTCAATTCCTCAGTACTCACATAAGCCAGACCCACAAGTTGGTGGCCCTGGTGCTCTCTCTCTCTCTCTCTCTCTCTCTCTCTCTCTCTCTCTCTCTCTCTCTCTCTCTCTCTGCTTAAAAATGAATAAATAAAATATTTGTAAAAATTTTATAGTAGTAAAAAGAGCTAACCAACTTCGAAGTAACTTCAAAGTGGAATAGCACCACAGACAAATCTTCGCCTGGAAGGAATGCAGCAGAAAGAAGTGTGATTCAGCAGTCTGGAAGCAGTACTCCCTCCTGTGACCTCCAAACAGGAACCTGTTCTCACACAGAGCACAAATGTGAAACCTCTGAGGCTCAGGATCCAAGAACATTCTGTAAGATGAACAGATAGCAAATGCAATTAAAGACGGGAAGTTTGCACAGAACAGCCTGTAACATTTAACCCAACCACATGGCTACCTCAGAATAAACTGCTTATTAAAATGCCACATGCCCTTTGATCCAAATCCATGCTCCACTGACATTCTAAATAGTGCTTGTCATTACATTAGTGATGAAAATTTTATAACATCGTGGGAATAATGAATTTAATGCTATTATGTGAGACAGGAAGACAAAATGTCAAATCAATCAGTTCAGAGAGAATAATAGGAAATATAAAAAGAACTAAAACATTTTACTCTCATACATTATCCACTGTACAGATTCCATTAGTATGTTGACTAAGAAAAAAATAATTTGGCTCTTGTTAGAAAGCTGGAAATTTTAGAAATTGGAGAATCTTCTTCATCTTTCCCACCCTGCTACTCTTGTGCTCAGGCCGTGGTGACAGAAAGATGCACTGGTGGAATGTCACACTTGTGTGAGGCCCCAGAATGCCCAGGTAGAAGCAGAAAGGTAGAAGAGCCATAGAAATACGAATTTCCTCTCTCTTTCTGGAACCATATCCCAATGGCTAGGGAAATGGCCTCTCCATTCCTGTCAGTTCTATTTTTCTTTTATTTATATCATACTTTGTCTTCATAATTCTACTGAAAATAAGTGATCTTGAGAAAACAAACTTAAAAGAAAAATAGTAATATTCCCTTCTCAGTGTTGGAAGAGCCAGGAGGATGAGCTAGAGTGAGTACCAGTGTCTCTTCCTTGTTGGCGTAGTTCTCAGAGTGACCTTGCTGGGTGGTTATTGCAACTCTGATGTGATTACCCCCCCCAAAAAAAAAACCCAAACCATATGTTCTATCTGATATGCAGCTCTTAACCTATAATGTCTGTAAGTATGTGTGTATGCGGGGTCTGGGGTAAGTGTGGGTAGAGATAGGATGATAAACTCGAGCCTAAAAGAATGAATAGGAAGAGGAGTGAGGGAACGAACAACACGTGTTATGTGACATGTACAGATAGCAAGGATGAAGAAGAGGAGGGAGGGAAATGGAGAGAATGAGAATCAATTAAAACAAATAGCTTTTAAAAATGTCAGAATGCATGATATCTAATTCTGTTTGTCAACTAAAAGAGAAATCAAATAAAATAAAAAGGGGTAGCTTAAGTTCAGAAAAATTTAAAGTGTTCTATGTTAAGTTATACTAAAGTGATAAAAAATATATCAATACCTCAAACATGCTGGAAGTTCATTTGTTTGGCGAGTCAAAGTGGATAACATTGCTCTCTAGACTTTCCTCCAAGCTCAAAGATGTGAGAACATTCTGGAAGATGAACAGAGAACTTCAGGACTCAGGTCCCCTTCCTCTAGGATTTTGCCACATTCAGCATGTAGTTTTCAAGGCCATCATAGAAAGGGGAAGCAAAATATATCATGTTTGGAAGTTTATAGGCTGGGCTTAAAAATGGTACACATCACTTCCACAAGTATCTCTCTATGAGCACATCTGGTGGCCACTTTAAGCTAGGCTATAAAATTCTGTCTCATGTTCTCAGCAAAAAATGTGCGCTGACATGATGCTAGCCAGAATGAAGCCAACTGACTTTCCCGATCACCAAATGTTCACTTAACTCCTTGTGTCTGGTAGATAAAAAACAGTTCTTTCTCCCCAAAGACGACAGGGAAATCTCATTCTAAGCAACATGCATTTGCGAGTCCAGAGTCATCTAGGACTGGGCAGTTCTTTCTCTAAGGTCCCTAAATCATGTATTAAATCATGACGCCCTGCCAGCTGGACATAGTGACACATGCCTGTAATCCTTGGGATAACAGGCAGGAGGGTCAGGAGTTCAAAGCCAGCCTTGATGACATAGTGAGTTCAAGGCCAGTCTGAGATGCATTGGACCATGTCATTCAAAAAAAGATAGTCATCCCAGTAACATTTGTGTTAGACCAACAAAAAAGGTTCACAAAGAAGATTAAATAAAATGTGATGTGTTCAAATAATGGTACAATAACAAGGGTAATGAATTAATTCCAGCTGCATTCAAGAATATAGAGAACAAGGAACAGCTTCTAACCGGGAATCTCAGGGTTGGTTGTTTTTAACCACGTGATCACATGAGTGACTGACATGCTGGAAGACTATGTGTTTCCTTGAAGGGACTTTTGAAAAGATGACTCGTGGTTGAGTTGTCAAATTCATGAGGAAAGGATTTTTCCACTCTCAAAGAGAATGGTCCCCAAAATTTACTATGTAAAATACAAAAGAAATACGTTCTCTGCACAGGCTAATGTTATATGAGTAAAGTAATGACTTCATAAGACAATAACCAGCACAATGAGCCAAAGTTCAGAAATTTAAAAGCACAAGGAATCAGTTTTCGAATATCTACATCTGGCTTACTTGGGTGCTGGGGAATTGAACCTGGTTCTTAGTCTCTGGAGGCAAGAGCCTTAACATACTGAGCAATCTCTCCAGTTCAAGGAAACCTTTTTCTAGGCTTCTATGGCATCACTGAAAAGGAACATTTAAACATGAGATGCCTTGAAGGTGTGTTTTAGGTACATGATCTGATTTCTAAGAGATTGGGAATAGAGGAGAAGGATTTCAAGAAGGACCCAGTGTTAAATCCAAATGCATGGAATAAAAATCTCTTTAAGGATTGGGACCCAAAGAAGTCCCTTCCACAGCAAATGAGATTTTGTCTTGCTAATAGGGATATACTATTAGTACTGCCTTACAAACTTAAAAATCTGCTCAAGATAATTTTAAGTGTCAAGAGGCACCTAATTTGTAACACACAATGAGAGTAAAGCTGCATTTGCCCTTCCTTTGTCAGAAAGGTCAAGCGTAGCAGAGCATTTAATTTACAAAGAACCCCCCCACACACAAAATGCAACACTATTTCAACAGTTGAAATAGGAATCTTCCATCAACTTCAACAATTAGTTTCAGAGTGTTGTGGCTTTCATTCAGCTTGCTACCAGCATGGAGTAGACCACCTGCTGTGAGATAAGGGTGTAGAGACCAGCAGTTATTATAGCAGTAGCCATAAGTTTATTGCTTATTGGTACTAAACTGAAATCTTAGTAATTTTGAATGACTGAGTTAGCTTAGATTTATGGAGATCCACAGTCATTTAGAGCGGCGTTCATTCCAGAAGGGTGCATTATCTAAACCAATTTTCTCATAGTGATGCGATTCCACTCCTCTCGTCTGGGTTGTCTCAGCATTTCCATTATAAAGTCTTATTTTCAGGGCTTATATAATTTGACCATAAAAATTCTCTCCTTGTAGAAACTTGGCAAACAAGATCTGAGGCATAGAACTGTTATTTTTTTAGTGAAATTAAACACACACATGTTTGATCTATTCAGCCATTTTATGGCTTAACTCTGCAGACAACAATAAAAATTTCACCAAACTACATTAAGAGTGATGGAAAAAGTTGGAAAAAATTAGAGAAAAGAGAAGTTACTTAAAAGACTAAGTTGATGGAAATGGTCAGTTTTTTAAATGCGTTTCACATTAAATTTCTGTGGCAGAAAGGACAATGCTTTTTAGTCGGACATGGTGGCACTCACATAATCTTGGCACTTGGGAAGCTTATTCAGAAGGCTTGCCACAAGTTTGGGGGCTGCTAGGCTACATGTGCCTTCCCAGCCAAATGGGGAGACAGTGTGAAACCGTGTCTCAAAAATAAATAACCCCCCAAAACTATACAAAACAAACAAAATGTAGTACGAAACAAATACTTTTAAGTAGATTTCAAGATGTAGAATTGAAAAGAATCTCACAATGTTAATCATCAATGATCAGGTGACTCACTTCTTTCTCTGTGAGGTAGACATAGTTACTCATCAGTGGGAGAATCAAGTAAGAAGAAAAGAAAAGGTTGAAACTTTATAAGCATTCTGTAAGCATGCAGTATATGTCTTTAATTCACAATGCTTTCTCCAGAATCCATAAGTCCTACTTAGATGTGATATAAATCCATAACTACTGCTTAGATGTGATATAATCAGAGTTTTTATCAAATATATTATAAACTCCGGAAGTAGAGTGTCTTTTTTTCTGATATGGGATGTAAACATGTTTGTTGTATGAGTGGATTTTCCGGCAGGTTTTCCATTGTACCTTGTGTATGGAGTAAACATTTCTAGCTGGAATCAGCCCACCTAAACACCTGATGGCCGCCCTCTGGTGGTAAACAGCGAAAATGCAGGCACATTGCAAGGAAGGGTGGAAATCCTGCCTTTATGAGCCCAAACCAGACATTTACCAGGTCTTAGAAAACAAGCCATAGGTCTGGAAAAATGTCAATTATCCAATATAAAATATTGAAGGCATTTCTCAGTGTTTCTGTGGCAAATAGTGCAGAACACGGGCCAGAATAAACAGACTTGCTGAGGTTTAATCTTTGCTCTGTTTCTTCCATCTTTGTAACAACAAATCCCAAACACAAATTCTTTTCTCTAGAATGTGGCATGGTGATAGACTTCTCGGGCTGGAATCCATCCTTATGACAGATCACTTTCCTACTCTGTGGAATCTTGAGCCACAGAAACCGCATGAGAGGAATATTGTAAGAATGACATGGGATCATTTGTCTATATCTGTTTAGCTACCATTGAGGGGTCCTTTCGGCTGTCCCATTCTCGCACATTGCTATTTCTGAAATTGTCATTCATGGATTCCCTCTTGAAATTACTTGTTGATGATTTGTTACATTTTGTGATAAGGAGAATCTGAACCGAGGGCCTTGTACACACGGCCACTGAGCTACATGTTCTCATTATTTCAGGCCACGGTATTTTTTTCTTTTAATGATTACTTTCAAAAAAGCTTATAGAAACCTGGGGAACAAACATGGATGATTCATGCACTTGTACAGAGCATGCATCTATATTTATGCTCAAAATATTTATAATTAATTCATTTAAGATATTAATATGTAATTAACAATCACATGGTCCTGAGCTAAAAACCTCAGGGGTAATGAAAAGCAAAAATGCATCTATTACTGTTGAGAAATTTACTCATACCTGGTACACACCCAGAAAGGGTGCTGTAGAGTTACACCCACTGTGGGTGGGTTGTGCAGTACCGTTAGATGGATTTCAGGCTGGTATGAGAAGTTACTCAGTTGTCATGTGAACCTGAGAAAGGTTATGAACATTTGTGTACTTCAATTTCTTGATCTACACTGAGTCGAGGATGTAATGTAACACCTAGTGCCTTTCCAATGCTCAAAAAATGTTAAACGTTATTGTTATAAACATTGCTTTTCATCTTATCATGGGTCTAAAACTCATCGTAACTGGATGAGTGCTACCTACAAAAGCTTGCCTAGAATTGCACACTGGATAGTTACTGTGTGCATATCCATCTCTTAGGACATTCTCATGGTAGCTGGTAGACCACCACCCAGGCCCCAGGATGGAGCCAGCCTGACCACCCCGACAAATGAGCTGATGACAGCAAGATCTCTGCTGACACAAGTCTCAAAGAGCTAAATCTGTAACTTGTTTTCCCCCAGGGAAGCTGCCTAACCCCGACCCTGAACCCCTAACCGCAAGCCCTTTATTAACTGTACAAAATTCCCATAAGATGGACCAAGACAGTTCCTCTTTTCTCCTACTCCCCTGCCCACCCACGTGAAAGAGCCCTGTAAGACTCAGAACACCCCAATCCAGCCCCTCGCTCCTCTCTCTCCTATGAGACAGCCTGGCAGCTCAAGATTTTTCTTTTCTTTTTTTTTTCTTTTTTTTCTTGTCCATAATGAGTTACATTATTTAGTGGCAAACAATGAGTTGTTATCCCCAATTCTCCGATGCCCCCTCCCCCATCCCCAACCAGCTGGATATCCTCTTCCATGGGTCGTCTGGATCAGTCCTTGTGACAGGGGACCATGGATAGCCTAGTATTCAGCCAGGTTCTCCTGGCCATGCCTCCGGATAATCTCCCCCCCACGGCTCTCACAATCTTTCCACCCCCTCTTCCACACAGTTCCCTGAGTTATGGTGGATGAGTGTTAAGGCTGCTTTAAGGTTGTGAGCTTAGGGGTCTTTGTGTCAAAAATCCTTGGTTTCTGTCTCACTGGCTTATCCTGTGTTGATTGAATGGCTGTGGCTGTGGGTCCCATTGTTCATCCCATCATTCTCTGTGGGGTTCCATATGGATCCTTCACGATATGACTGTGGTGACTCCTCTCTTGCCAGGATCTCAGCTATTAGCCTACAGTCGGTTGGTAGGGTTAGATGGGCCCCAGCTCTCTAGCTGCATCCTGAAAAACACAAACATAATCTCCATCATAGAGTGAGGTCAGCGTAGGTTAACAAATATACACAATTCTGGATTACCAAGATTCTATTTTTAGTAGCCTATCTGTCAATCGCTCCCATAGTGCATCTTGTCTTGGGAGCCCAAGAGTACGGGATCTGGTGCCTATCGCCCGGCAACCCAAGTTCCAGACAAGGGCTCCCCCTCACTGAGTGGAAAATTTGGCTGAATTTGAAAGCTCTTGATTGTCTCCCCCAAACTCAGGCTTCCCCATTACACAAGTGCTCCTTTCTTGGTTCGCTGTTCTCTCCCATTTAGAGGTGTGGTCAGCCTACTCATGGCTGCAGATTGTGTTTCATGTCAGTGGTCTCTGTTTACTCCAGCTGTTGTTGATCCTTTCCCCTGGCAGCCTGTGCAGTGCCTTCCAGCACAACACTAACTGCCTTCTGGGGGCTGGATACCGTTCCGGACCTTGAAGGGTCTCTAGATGCTGGTCTATAGCATTCTGTGGTTTCTTCAGCAACAGGGTTTTGCCTCAGGCCTGGGGAGGGCACTCAAGGGCTTTGACAGAATTCTGTCTTGTTGTTGGAGCCTCATGGGTCACTTTGGTCAACATCTCAGTGAGGGATTTTGATATGTCTTTTTTCCTTTCAGCTGAGTAAAATTCCATCATGTAAATATACCATAGTTTTGCTGTCCATGGATGGGCATTTGGGTTGATACCAAATCTTAGCTATTATGAATTGAGCTGCTATAAATATAGTTGTACAAATGTTTCTGTGTCGAGATGTGACATCTTGTGGGTAGATGCCTAGTAGAGGGATAGCTGGGTCCATTGGTAGTTCTATGTCCATTCTGTTCAAGAGTCTCCACACTGCTTTCCATAGCGGTTGAACAAGTTTGCAATCCCACCAGGAGTGAATGAGGGTTCCTTTTTCCCCGCATCCTCACCAGCAACAATTGTTGTTGGTTTTCTTTATGATTGCCATTCTGACTGGGGAAAGGTGGTATCTCATTGTGGTTATGATTTACATTTCCCTGATGCTTAAGGATACTGAGCACTTTCTCAGGTGAGAAAAGGCCATTTGTGTTTCCTCCTCTGTGAATTCTCTGTTGAAATCAGTGCCCCATTTTGTGAGGGGGCAGTTTACTTTTTTGTTATTAATTTTTTTGAGTTCTCTGTAGGTTCTGGAAATTAGGACTTAGTCTGAGTTGTAGCTGGAGAAAATCATCTCCCAGTTTGAAGGGGGTCTGTTGACTTTGAGAACGGTGTTTTTGTCTGTATAGAAGCTTTTGAGCCTGATCAGGTCCCATTGGTTAAGTGACTGTTGCACTTCCTGGGCTACTGGAGATTTGCTCAGGAAGTTGTTCCCTACTCCTATCTCATGTAGGGTTCCTCCTACTTTTTCTTCCAGGGTTTTCAGGGTTACAGGATTGATATTGAGGTCTTTGATCCATTTGGAGTTGATCTGTGTGCATGGTGAAAGGAGTGGGCCTGTTTTGATTTTTTTACACGTGTTTATCCAATTTGTCCAGCACCATTTGTTGAAGATACTATCTTTAGCCCAGCATACATTGTTGGCACCCTTGTCGAAGACTAAGAAGGTGAAGTTACTTGCATTAAAGACTGGGTCTTCAATTCTATTCCACTGGTCAGACTGTCTGTTTTTCTGCCAATAACATGCTGTTTTAGTTACTATGGCTTTGTAGTATGTTTTAAAGTCTGGTATGGTGATGCCTCCTGCGTAATTTTTTTTTACTCAGAATAGTTTTAGCTATTCGAGGTCTCTTACCCTTCCAAATAAATTTGGAGATTATTTTATCTATGTCTGTGAAGAAGGAGGTTGGGAGTTTTATTGGCATTGCGTTGAATCTATAGATTGCTTTTGGCAGGATTGCTATTTTTACTATATTGATTCTCCCTATCCATGAGCATGGAATATCTTTCCATCTTGTCACATCCTCCTCAATTTCCCTCTTAAGTGTTTCAATATTTTCCTTATATAATTCTTTCACTACCTTGGTTAGTGATATTCCCAGCTATTAGATTTTGTTTGAGGATATAGAGAATGGGACAGTTTCTCTGATGCATTTTTCTGATTGTTTGTCTTCTGTATATAGAAAGACTACTAATTTTTGTGTATTAATTTTGTGTCCTGCCACTCTGCTGCAGGCATTGATCACCTTCAGGAGTTTGCCGATGCTGTTCTTTGGATCTGATATGTATAAGATAATGTGATCTGCAAAGAGGGATAGTTTGACTTCTTCCTTTCCGATTTGTATCCCTTTTATGCTGTTCTCCTGTCTTATCGCTTGGGCTAGAACTTCAAGCACTATGTTAAAGAGCAGTGGTGAGAGTGGACACCCCTGTCTTGTTCCTGAGTTAAGCAGAAACTCCTTGAGTCGTTCTCCATTGAGGATGATTTGTGCTTTAGGAGATCTGTATATTGCTTTTATCATATTGACTTATAGTCCATCTATGCCTATTCTTTCTAGAGTTTAGTATATGAATTGGTGTTGAATTTTTTCAAAAGCCACCTGAGGCAAAACCCTGTTACTGAAGAAACCACAGACTGCATCAATCAGCATTGAGAAACCCTTCAACGTCCGGAATGGTATCCAGCCCCCAGAAGGCAGTTAGTGTAGTGCTGGAAGGCACTGCACAGGCTGCCAGGGGAAACTGATCAATGACAGCTGGAGTAAACAGAGTCAATGGACACGAAACACAATCTGTGGCCATGAGTAGGATGACCACACCTACTGGGAGGGAACAGCAAACCAACAAAGGAGCTCTTGTGTAATGGAGGAGCCTGGGCCTGGGGGAGACAATCAACAGCTTTCAAATTTGAACAATTTTCCACTTAGTGAGGTGGACCCCTTGTCTGGAACTAGGGATTCAGGGCGATAGGCACCGGATCCCATACTTTCGGGCTCCCAAAACAAGATGCACTATGGGAGCGAGTGACAGGGAGGATACTAAAAATAGAATCTAGGTAATCCAGAATTGTGTATATTAGTTAACCTACACTGATCTCACTCTCCGATGGAGATTGTGTTTGTATTTTTCAGGATGCAGCAAGAGAGCTGGGGCCCATCTAACCCTACCAACCGACCATAGGCCGTTAGCTGAGATTCTGGCAAGAGAGGAGCCACCACAGTCATATCGTGGAGGATCCAAATGGAACCCCGCAGAGAATGACAGGATGAACAAGGGGCCCACAGCCACAGCCATTAAATCAACACAGGATAAGCCAGTGAGGCAGAAACCAAAGATCTTAGACACAAAGACCCCTAAACTCACAACCTTAAAGCAGCCTTAATACTCATCCACCACGACTCAGGGAACTATGCGGAAGAGGGGGCGGAAAGATTGTAAGAGCCGTGGTGGAGGAGATTATCCAGAGGAGAACCTGGCTGAATACTAGGCTATCCATGGTCCCCTGTCACAAGGACTGATCTAGACGACCCATGGAGATGGTTATCCAGTGGAAGGGGGAGGGGAGGGCAGCGGGGAATTGGGGATAACAACTCATTGTTTGCCCACTAAATGTTGTAACTCATTATGGACAATAAATTTAAAAAAAATTCAAAAAAAAAAAAGCCTCTCAGCATCAATTGAGATTACCATGTGGTTTTTGCAGGTGAGTTTGTTAATGTGGTGAATTATATTTATTGACTTGCGTATGTTGAACCATCCCTGCATCCCTGGGATGAAGCCAACTTGGTCAGGGTGAATTATAGACTTGATCTAGGTTTGTATTTGGTTTGCTAGGACTTTGTTTAGGATTTTTGCATCCAACTTCATCAGGGATATGGGTCTGTAGTGTTCTTTTTTTGTTACATCCTTTCCTGGTTTGGGAATTAGGGTGATGGTAGTTTCATAGAAGGAGTTTGGGAGCCTACCCTCTTTTTCTATGTCCCTGACAAGTTTCAAAAAGAGAGGTTTCAGTTCAATGATGAAGGTTTGGTAGAATTCAGCTGAGAAACCATCTGGACCTGGGCTTTTCCATTTCGGGAGGTTCTTGATTACCAATTCAATCTCTGTGATTGTTATCGGGTTGTTTAGGATCTTTATCTGCTCTGGTCTGAGCTTTGGAAGTTGGTAGGTGTCCAGGAATTTATCCATTTCTTCCAGGTTCTCTAATTTTGCATAGTAGATGTTTTGGAAGTATGACCTGATGATTCTTCCAATCTCTTCAGGATCTGTTGTGATCTCACCCTTGTCATTTTTTATTTTGTTAATTTGGGCCTTCTCAGTTTTTTGTTTGATTAAGTTGGCCAGAGTTTGTCAATCTTGTTGACTTTTTCAAAGAACCAACTCTTTGATTTGTCTATTTTTTTAATCATTTTCTTTGTTTCCAAGTCATTAATCTCAGCTCTGATCTTAATTATTTCCTTGCGTCTTGAGCTCGTAGGGTTGCATTTTTCTATCTGTTCTAATGACCTTAGGTGTGAGGATAGTTGGTTGATTTGAGACCTCTCTGTCTTTGTTATGAAGGCATTTAGTGCAATGAATTTCCCCCTTAGAACTGCCTTCATTGTATCCCACAAGTTCTGATAGAATGTGTCCTCATTATCATTTGTTTCTAGGAAGTTCTAGATTTCCTGTCTGATTTCTTGTTTGACCCATTCATTGTTCAGGATCAAGCTGTTCAGTCACCAAAGTGTTGTGGTCTGATATAATGCAGGGGATTACACTGATCTTTCTGAATTTGCTGAGGGATGATTTCTGCCCCAGTATGTGGTCAATTTTGAAAAAGTTCCATGCGCTGCTGAGAAGAATGTGTAATCTGTGTCCTTGGGGTGGAATGTTTTGTAGATGTCTGTTATCCCTAGTTTGTCTATGGTGCCATTTAGCAGCTGATTTCCCTGCTTGTTTGTTGTTTGTACGATCTGTCTAGGGATGACAGTGGAGTGTTAACGTCTCCTACTATGATGGTGTTGGCATCTATATCTGCTTTGCTTTTGAGTAATTTATGCCTAATGAACTGAGGGGCCTTTGCATTTTGTGCATACATATTTAGTATAGTGATGTCTTCTTGTTGTATTGTTCCCCTGACGAGTAGGAAGTAGCCATCATCGTCCTTTTTTATTGCTGTTGGTTTAAAGTCTATTTTGTCAGATATTAGAGTAGCCACACCTGCTTTTTTATTCTTCCCACATGCCTAGAAAATTGTTTTCCACCCTTTTACTCTCAGTAGGTTACTGTTTTTAGTGATAAGGTGTGTTTCTTGAAGGCAACAGATGGAAGAGTCCATTTTCCTGATCGAACCTGCTATCCTGTTTCTTTTTATAGCAGAGTTGAGTCCATTTACATTCAAAGTTGTAACTGTGAGGTTTGCCATGTTGTAGAGAATATGGAGGTTGGTATCTGAGCTATTGCTTCTGTCTCTTTTGTATTACCTTGCTTGTTCTCTGTTCCTTTCCTGGGATCAGTTGTTTGTTTTGTTTGCCTGGGATATCTTATTAAGTATCTTTAGAAGATTTGGCTTTGTGCTCAAGTATTTGTAAAGCTGATTAGTCTCGTGGAATACTTTAATTCCTCCATCAATTATGAAGGATAACTTTGCTGGGTAGAGTAGTCTAGGTTGGAATTCATTCTTCTTTAGGCCTTGTATCGCTTTGCTCCAAGCTCTCCTGGCTTTTAAAGTTTCTATGGAGAAGTCTGACGTGATTCTGATGGGTTTTCCTTTATACTTGAGTTTCCTTTCTCTCGTTGCTCTAAGGACTCTCTTTTTCATCAATGTTTGGCATTGTAACTAAGATATGTCTTGGGGTGTTCCTCCTTTGGTCCAATTTGTTTGGGGTCCTCCATATCTCTCTTAGCTGTACAGGATTATTTCTTGCCAAGTATGGGAAATTTTCTTGAATGATTCTGTTGAGAATATTTTCTATGCCCCTAGTTTGGTTTTCTTCTCCTTCTGGGATACCTGTGATCCTGAGATTAGGTCTTTTTATGGTATTCCACATTTCCCTTGAGTCTTGTTCATTTACTCTTTT
Source organism: Zapus hudsonius (assembly GCA_004024765.1). Lineage (NCBI taxonomy): Eukaryota > Metazoa > Chordata > Mammalia > Rodentia > Dipodidae > Zapus > Zapus hudsonius. The sequence continues at coordinate 91,831 of PVHP010000058.1, forward strand.
GAATTTTGTCAAGGTTCTGATTTCTCTCGAATTCTCCTCTGTTCTGTCTTCCATGTCTGAGGTTCTGTTTTCCCAGTGATTAATCCTGTTGGTAAGAGATTCTAGGGATGTTCTTATTATTTCAATATGGTTTTTGTTTTCTGCTACTTCTTTTTGTGTTGCTTATATCATCCTGCTGAGATGTGATTTCATTTCCATGTTTGATTTCATTATTTCTTCCTGACAGTCATTCTTATATTTGCAGATGTCTTCGGTTAATTTGCAAAGCTGGTTTTTGATACCTTCTGTTTGCTGGCTTGCCTTTAGTTCTGATATGTCTCTCCTGACATCCATTTGGTTCTGCTCCATTATATTTAACCTGGTGGCAAAGCTAATAAGCTGACTTTGTACCCTTTCAATATGTTTGTCCATCTTTTCTTGCATGATTAACATTAATTCTCCTTAGGATCTGTGCCAGTATGATCAGGGTTTAGTGTTATGTCTTCATGGGCCTGCCTCTGCTCTCTCCCTTTAATTGTGTTGTTGATGTCATTTGGTGTGGTTTCCTCAGCTGGTGTAATATTCTTGCGTTGAGTTCTGCCCATTTTGATTCCACTTGAGGTGGTTGGTGAGATGCCTTTGAGATATCTAAGCCCTGGAAAAGTGCAGCGGTGGGAAAGCAGCCAGTCTGGGTAGAAAAGGTAGCCATCTCAGAGCGGGAAAGCAGCTGGTTCCAGGGGCGGGAAAGCAGCTGGGTTGAGGTGGGATAGCAGCTGGATACGGGCGGAAAAAGCAGCTGGTCCCGGATGGGAAAGCAGCTGGGATGCGGGATAGGAAAGCATGCCGGTCCTGGGCTGAAGAGGAGCCGGTTCCTGGGCGTGAAAGCAGCTGGATCCGGGACAGCAAAGCAGCCTGACCCAGGGGGAAAAGGCAGCCGGGTCCCTGGGCGGGAAAGCAGCTGGATCTGGTAGGGGGTGGGAAGGCGGGCAGCTTGGCCCGGAGTGATGGGCATGTGGGCGGTTCGGGTCCTGGGGTGGCAGGGACCCGGCCAGCTAGGGCCCTGGGGTGGCAGGCACACATGCGGCTTGGACCCCGGGGTGCTGGGAAGTCAGTAGGCTAGGGCTCTGTGGTGGCGGGAATGCATGTGGCTCGGGTCCTGGGGTGCCAGGAAGCCAGCAGGCTAGGGCTCCGTGGTGGTGGGAACACGGGTGGCTAGGGCCCCTGGGTTCCGGGAGCCGGCAGGCTAGGGCCCTGGGGTGGCGGGCATGCGGGCGGCTTGGCCCCTGGGTGCCGGGAAGCTGGCTGGCTAGGGCCCCAGTGCGGCGGGATCGTGGGCGGGTTGGGCCCCAGGGTGCCAGGAAACTGGCAGGCTAGGGCCCTGAGGTGGCGGGCACTCTGGTGGCTCTGGCCCTGGGGTGCCGGGGAATGTGGGTGGCTCAGACTGCCGGAGCAGGTCCTGCTGGCTGGGCTGTTGTACTCACTGCTTCCGGTGCGCCCTTATGATCGATGCAGGTTCCAATCAGAATAATCTGTTGCTGGAAAGTGTCTGAAGTCGAGGTCCTGGCTATTGCTTGCGTCCACAGCCCGGATCACAGCTAAAAACCCTAACCTTTGATCCCCTAGGGATACCGCGTGGCTTCTAGTTTGCCATCATGAACCGGAAGCCTCTCAAGATTTTTCTTGAATGAAGTGTTTGCTTTGCTTCACAGAAGCCTCTCATGGTCTTGGTCATTCTCACACCTTACAGTAGCTATGGGTGAGCTCCAGTTTGTTTTGCCTGGTGAATCCACATCTAAGTTAACTGTAATTTCTAAAATCTAGGAGATCAGAAAATATTAATTTACAGGTCATCTGACATTTTGAGATGATACAGAGAGATTCCCATGTAAAATTGAACTAAATGTAATGTTAAATTTACAATAAAATATAACTTTACTGGCAGAAGAATCATTTTTGTGTGCATAAATTCTGGAGTAATATATATATTTTTTCCTACTGATCTATTTCTCCAAAAAGTAAATTATTAACTGGAAATTTTAAGGCAAGCTCTCAGGCTGTTTGTGAAGGAAGAAAGTTAGCTTCTGTATAGGATACACACTAAAGGTCCCAAGTCTGGGCTGGAGAGATGGCTCAGCGGTTAAGGCACTTGTCTCCAGTGCCTAAGGCCCCAGGTTCAATTCCCCACATAAGCCAGACCCACAGGTGGTGGCCCTGGTGTGCGCTCTCTCTCTCTCTCTCTCTCTCTGCTTGAAATTGAATAAATAAAATATTAAAAAATGGTCCCAAGTCTATGCAAAGTCCTAGGGATGCGTAGAAACTTCTCTTGCTTTCTCATTGTTGAGGGCTGAACCCAGGACCTTGCGCTTGCCAGGCCAGCATTTTCTACTGAGGGTAGAAACCCCAACTCAGAGGCAAAGTTCTGAAACGAATTTAATCTCATGGGTGAAAAAGTGTAGCCAACTTTCAGGAATGGAATCAACATGGTCATGTGCCCATTCTGGAAATGATGCCTACCTTGGAGTAATCGACCACTGGAAAGATCTGGAGTGGAGAGTCAGTGCTGTTTGCTGTCTCTCCAGAGAGAGAAAAGTTTGCTCTAAACTAACAGTGAGTCTATGATAGAGAATACTAGGAAAGGAGGAAAAGTGCTCCTCATGTTTTTCCTTGGACACGGAGGGGGTGGTCACGCTAGTCATTGTTGAAGGAACACCCCAGGAAGGCATTCTGGAAGGATGCTTACGTCTGAGGTATTCTCCCTGATGTGCCCGTGGAGCACACTCACACCGATCGTTCTTTGGAGGCGGCAGGCATCCGAGAGCTCAAGAAAGTCCTGCACAGCTACTCAGATTCCCACACGGTGAATGGGGATGAGCAGGTTGGTGACTGACAGGCCTGAGTCACTGTGCCTACTGTCAGATTCCATGTCTGCACCCCTCGGAGCACAGCCTCACCCCGCCACCCTCCATGAGCTCTTTCCCCTGCAGGCCTATGATTGTGCTGGGACCCAGCAGCTATGTGCGTTTAGAGAACTCTTCAAACATTTGTCCACACTTTTGTTCTAACTACTTCACCAGTTGTCTGAGATCCTCTCAATTAGGAAGTCTCTCATAGAAAGCTATCTTTAAGAATTCTTACTTCAAAACAGATTTTTCTCAGGATGTTATTAAGAAGTAATTATGAGATGATTCACACTGTGTTCATGGTGTGTTCTATCATCCAAGTAGTCAATATTTAGTGAAGTTGTCCATCTAGAGTATTTCATTCCTAATTGATTGTACAGATGAGGAAACTAAGGGAATGTAGGTCATTGAACCCAATTCTGGAATCTTTTCTTCTCCTTCATAATCTGTAATGTCGTTATGAGTTGCTGGTGAATTGCTTTTGTGATGTCCAAGCGCCCGATATTTGACTTTTACAATGGATCTCTCCAGGAACAGAATTCATCAGGAGCAATCAATGCTAGGGAAAAGCAAAGTGCAGCTTGGCAAGCACCTCTTTTTGTTATTTACTTATTTTGATTTTATGGTTTGCAAGGGGGTAAGGAAGGGAAAGAGGGGGAGAGAGAGAGAGACAGAGAGAAGAGGGGAGGAAGGACTGGGAACCAGGGCCTCTTGCCACTGCAAACAAACTCTAGATGCACACAGCACCTTAGTTGGCAGCCGAGTGCCTCCAGCAGCTGAGCCATCCCTCCACTCCCTGGGGATCCTTTGTTAAAGCCCAGAGGGACACCTCCAGCAAAGCTCAGGCAAATGAGGGAAAACGTATATGTTCGGTGGAAGGCATTTTTACACAACAACGTGTTTACCCCCAGGATTGCTGCCAAGGGGATTTATAGAACGTGCTCCTCAATTCCAGATTACCGTGCCTGTAAGAACAAAGGATCTGTAGTGTGTCTCCAGTATCTCCCATCTCTCCCCATGCTGCTTACACTGGCTTTCATTTCACTCATATTTCGTGGTTCTGTCCTAACAGATGCCGATGGAGCTTTCAACACCCACAGCTCCAGATCCAGCGGGAGCCTGTTGCCAAACTGAGGGGATTTACGAACAATATGTTTTGCCTGCATCACTTCGCTTCTTTTAATAGAGAGACTCATTTGAATAACATCTGAATAAAGGAGTTAATAATAGTTGCCTAGAAGTGAAAGCCAGATTGGATTAATGAGCAACTGACCCAAATCTTCACCTTAAATAAAAATTGAATGGCATTAGAATAATTTTGAAAGCACAAAATAATCTGTCAATTCAAAACCCTCTTCTCTCCTGTCCCTGGTATTACTCCTGCCCCCACACCTTATCTCTGTTCTCACCTTGCCCACTCTGGCTTTGCCTATCAGTTAAGAAAGACTATCTTAAAGTGGCATTTTAATACTATAAATAATATATATAAGATGCACTATGTATATTATTTTTAAATTAGTTAGGTACATTTATGATTTGTCAGGTTATTCATGCCCCCCAATTTCATATGGTGCAATGACTTAAAATTATTGACAAAACAATTTATTTGTAATTAAAAATAACTAAGGTTGTTATAATGTATTATGCTCATGTGTGAAAGAGTGAAGAGAAATATAAAGGAAGAGAGGGAGCAAAGGAGAGGCAAGGTAGAGAGAACTGAATTTCTGGTAGTATGGTCTTCAGACCTATTTACTCATAAAGGTTTTAGTACAAAAGTTCTATCAGAAAGGATGGTTACTTCATGGCAGAATCATAAAAGGAGAATGAGCCCAACTACAAAATTTTAAAGGTAGGCTGAGCCTTCAAGGGAAGATATGTGTGTGAGAGATGTGCTTAAAACTATTTTTATTTTATTGTTAATTCACCAGAAATATATATATATATATATACATATATATGTATAAATACATATATACATACATAATTATGTTGGTACTTTTAATAATGTTGTATTATTAAACATAGAAAAACTTACAAAACTGTGTACAATTTGAAGAATGTTCCCATGAAATTCACATCCAGAACAGAAAGTGGATATTACTAATGCCTGAATAGTCTGCTCTTCTTAAATGTTGACCATTGTTGGGCTGTGGCTACCATGCATTAGATTGAGGCTTTTTTCATTCTATCCAAAAACGTCAGATAGGAAGTAATATTTGAAGCCTCTTTCATCCAATGTAACATCTATAAGAATTGACCATATAGTTGTGAAAAGTAATGTTATTCATTCAAATTTCCTTAAAATGTGTGACTATCATAAATAGTGCTATGAACATATCGAATCCAAGTTTTGGACAGTATTTATGGATTTTGTTAGGTACTTTTTGAAAATAATTAAATTACTCAAAACTTTAAGAAAATGCTGCTTTTAACTAGACCTGTATTTATAGAGACTCACAAGCCATTGATCAAGAGTTCATAATTAATGTATTGTTTTACTATAGATTTGCCTATGTTGAAATCCTCAATTCTTCCTGGAAACATGTCTAATTCCTAAATAAAGCTGCACTTTCCAAATTTGATCCCTACTCTTGAAAACAGAAAATAAAGTATTTTTACTTAGTATAAAAGATGCCCAATGGATGAAACCTCTGATGTCTTAAAATCAATAAAATAGAATGTTTGAATGTCAAGAAAAATTAAGAAACCATCCCAAAACTACATATCAAAGTCTTAGAATTTATTAAAAAATAAATAAAATCGCATTGTTTAAAATCAACATTAAAAGGAGAATCAGTAATAAACTTTCCACAAAGAACTTAAGAAAAAAAATAGCCTTTTTAACAGTTAATTTACTGAGAAGTTAATTTCAAAGGGGAGAAAGAGCTGCATACTGAAAATGGTAGGAAGCTGGTGGTTTGTACTGAAGAAAGCACAGATAGGTGGGCACTTGTGCCTGTTTGAGGCTTGACCTTAAAATTCAAGCATGTGATGAGTTAAGGCATAATTCTGGCCACATGGGTTCAGTGAAAGAGTGCCAAGGTCAGATTTCCTGGTTGAGCTCTCAGACTTGAACTTTGTCTTCCAGAGTGTGTTTCAACAAATAATTCACTTTCTTTTCATGAAAGTTTCTTTCTACGTCGAATGGTAGTAGACATCTGTGCTTCTTGTGTACCAACAAGGAGTATTGTTTTCGCCTCCAGGGGTGCCGTTGGCCACCGCAGAGGGAAAACAGAGAAGCGGTGGGAGCTGAGCGAGCTGTCCTGTCTCAGGGTTGGGGTCCACAGAGGTGGGGGGCTGACGCAGGGGGGTCCGGCGAGACACAGACACGAGCAGATGTATATCCACGTGGTGATTTATTCAATTGGGGGAACTTACATTTATAGGAAAAAGGGGGTCAGGAGGATGGGGAATAGGGAAGAGAAAAAAGGATTGGTTGATTGGGGTGGTGAGTTAGCGGCCTGCACTGGGATAGGTGAGTATGGACAACCTGAGAATACCTCATTTGGGGGGTCTGAGTGGCGGGAAGTACGTGATTCTAGCCACTGTCCGTGGGCATGAGTACAAGGAAGTTTGTCTGATGCCCATTGCCAGTCATGCTGAGATGGGAATGCTGGTTCCTATGGCCCATGGGGGTTGGGAGTCAAGGTTGATGGAGCCAGGAAACGCCTACCGAATCGGGGTTTCACCTCACTCATACATCCTTAACCCTTTGTTCTCCGTGCCCTCAGTAGCAGTGCCAACAGGCAGTGCCCAACAAAGGAGGGTGCACAAGCACAAAGCCACTGCTCTGCTTTATTTCCTTCCTTTGCTTTCTTGCTTTTTTTTGAGGAACCCCCCCAAAAAAAACCCTACAAAAACTAACCTACATTTGTAGGTTAACAAAATTATGTGTGGCAAAAAGTTGGTAGCCAATCCTTAGAGGCTAATTATAACATGACATTTCTACATTTATGGATTTGTTTTCCTTTTTAAAGTGATTTGAATGAGCACCCCTGGGGTTTTCCTCCATATCATTTTTCATTTTACATCTCAGCAAATATAGCCTAGAATGTTCTTCCCAAAGAACCAAGCAGTCTTATCCTTGAGACGGTAAATGAGTGGCATAGGAAATGCTGCCTTATAAACCAGCCTTGCTTTGTTTTTTCTTGAAAATGACAGATTCGTGACACTAGGAGACACGGGAAGAAGTGTAAATCAGATGACACTCATGCTCACTGCCCTGCCTCGTCCCCTGGTCCACGACTTTGCTATGTCCTGTCACTTTTCTCCATCTCTGCTTTCAACATCCTGGATCAATTCATTCATCATGCAGGGAATTTCTTGACCCAAGGTGAAACCTTTAAAATCTACAGGCACAAGAACTTAAACGTGGCTGAGTCATCACTTAATGATTACAAACAGAAGAATCCCAACAGAATCTAAGCTTCCCATCCAACACCTTCAGCCATGGTGCTGGAATTCCACAGTCACTCACCTCAGCAGACTTGTTACCTGCTGCCACTAAGAGCTGGCATGCTTTCCTGTAACGTACAAATAGTATTGCCATTATTCAATACATTATTAATTGCAAAGCTCCATTCCTATGAGTTTGCAACCAAAATGTGCATTATCATCAAGCATTGCATAAGGCACTGTCATGGTTTGATCCAGGTGTTCCCCACAAACAAATGAATGTGTTCTGGGTAATCGATCCTCAGCTGATGGCAGTTTGGGTTTTAGAACCTCGATGAAGCTGTGTTGTTGGGGGCTTGCCAGTGTTTGGCACACCTTCCTGCCGTTGTTTGCAGTGCCGTGGCAGAGGTGATGTCCACCCCTTTGCTCATGCCATCATTCTCCCTGCCAGGATGGAGTCTCCCCTCAAGTCCGTAAACCAAATAAACCCATTCCTCCACAAGCCGCTTTTGTTTGGGTTCTTTCTGTGCAGCAACTAGGAAGCTGACTGCAACAGGCACGGACTTCAGTCATGTCTGGAGAGCTTTTCCACCCATGGGCTCATCAGCATCTTCAGTCACAATCTTGATTTTGCCACCACTGAATATGAACCACCAAAATGAAAAAAAAAATAGAATAACAAACTAAAAGATGCCTAGAGCTGTAAACTAAATTTAATTGTCTTTAAGAAAACATCCATCTCTCTAGTGTCTGTGATGGGAATTTTGAGACTAGATTTCATAAAATTCAGTAACATAAATAAAACTGTACCCGAGTAGATGAATCCACAGAGCTGGAGGATCTCACCTCACCAGATGTTCTGAGCACTGCTCAGAACTATGACAGGGTGACCTGGGCAAGGTTATCACTATATTCTTTCTCCTTTTGTGTAGAAGATATGTTCCCTGCTTCTTTACTTTCGGAGGCTAAATAGTCATATAAACACTTTTTCTGTTTTTTTTTTTTACAAAATTTCTTCAACAGTTTATTATTTCCATATTCAATTATATTTATCACCTTATGTCATGACAGCCCATGATAAAAGGGAGTTATCCACAATGATGACTGAAGTCAAACTGGCACAAAAATAAGTAAATGTTGTTATCTCATTAGCTAGAAGTGAAAATGTTCGGTTCTAAACACAGTGTGGGCCAAGTCCCGTCCTGTGTGCTTGTTTGTTTCCCCATTCCCTTGGGATCCATCAGCCCTACACTCTCTCCTGCCTCAATGACACTCCTCTCTTAAAACTAACAAATCCATTCAGTAACATTTTGGTTTATTCCTAAGCCATCCAACTTCAAAAATGGCTGTGCTAATGTTTCTTTTCAACCCTTTCTCTTCTTTTAACCTCTTCCTTCAGCTTTGATCAACTCACAGTGATGACAACTAATCTTGGGTAAAAATTTCTTCCTCTAGGAATCTCTTTCTGACCTACTGTGTTCCCTCATGAATTCTCTATCCAGATATTAACAGACTTCTTTTCACTTCCTTGGTTTATCATTCAGTCTCGAGTCAACCTAAGTATCTGTCACAGAATTTGAGAAGCTGTAAGCCTGCTGAGACCTGCATTTAAAATATTATGTAATGCAGATGGCATTCCCAATGCCCCCGAGCCTCGCCTCAGCATTGGGCTAGAACGTTTACCAAATGCCCTCTTTAGAAGAAACAGGCACTGAGGGAAGAAAAACCTCCGAGTTGGTGTTGTCTATCTTGGACAATATCATACATTCATTCATTAAATTTTAACTCAATTATATTCATTATGAATTCTCTAGGCTTGCTCATTTCTCTTTCATTTATGAGAGTCTTTGAGCTAATGTATTATAAAATATTTCTTTCAAGCCATAGGAAAATCATTTAGTAGGCTCTGTCCAAAGGGTAAACAAAATTAAGTTCATTCTGTCCCCTAACCCATGGGAAGATGAAGCACAGAGCATCAAAGGAAATCCTCTGAAACAATTGGGGTTCACAACATCTGACACCAATTAGGTCACAGCTCACATACCTAGATGTTGTTTTTCATATAACCTCAATTAGTGAATAAAGACAAGAACCTGGAAGAAAGTAAAGACAAATCCAATCACAGAATGGATGACACCAGAGCTTCTACTTGAAAGTCAAGCATGATTATAAGGAAAGGTTTAAAGACTCTTAAAAGTCATTTTATTATATTAAATATGTAACTTCCACAAAGCTGGATTATTTTACATCAGAAAAATGTACTCCGGCAGTATGAGCAAGAGGAGACTTTTGTAGAGAGGCCCACTTACCTGTTAATTCATCTAAAGAGGAACAAGAGGCTGAAGGGAGAACATTTATAAAGACATCCTAAGAATTAAAGATAGTATAGTGTTCTCATCGTTTTCGATTAAAATAAAAGACAGATAATCAGTTAGCTTTTGCTGCATAACAAATTAACCCAAACAGTAGCTCAGGATAGTCACTACTTACTGAACTCATATTTCTTGGCATTTCTTCTGTTCTGGCCAAACATACTCAGTCATGACCTAGGCTCCTCATGGCCAGTAGGCAGCTGGCATGATTTTTAAGGTTAGCATCTTTTTTAGGGTAACAAGGGTAGCTAAGCATATGTTTTCCTTTTTTCAGGAGACAAGCCTGGAATTCTCATGATGACACGTTTGTCAAAAAAATTATTTTTAAACATGGAAAGAAGGAAGGCAGAAAGGAAGGACATTATTTGAAATTCGCTTCACATTTATTCTAGGACCTGGCGCAATTTCACTGTCACAAGTTGTCAATGGTCATGAAATGTCCCTCAATTTCAAGATATCCTATGTGGTAGTCTGAGTGTGTGTCCTCCAATAGCCTCAGGCATTTTACTAAAACTTGTAACATGGATTTCTAGTTGCCTGCCTGGACTAGGTGTCACTGGTGCTAGTGGGGGTGGATCTGACTGTAACCCAAAGGTATGTAGAGTGCTCAAGCTTTGCCTGGGTTCTCTGCTGTTTGGCTGCTGGTTTTTCTCTTGCTTTTGCTGTTGTCTGGCTGTTGGTGGTTTTCTCTCTCTGCTTGGATCTGTGAAAGAGAGCCAGCTTCTTAAACCATTAGGGAGCTTCCCCTGGATCAGTGAGCCTGAAATCAATACTGTTCCTCCCATAAACTTTGTCTGGTTTGAAAGGATATGTCAGTAATGTGAAGCTGACTATGACATCCTAAAAAGTTATTGCTTATTCCTCTTTTGTAAAGAGTCATAAACTATTTGGAATTAATTTAATTTTTCTGTAACTATACAGATTAATAAAAGGATATCATCATCAAAGCAAGCAAAAGAAATCCCTACCTATATACAAGGCTGGTTTTAAACATTGTAATGAAAGATTTTTAACTTTGATGTTAAAAAATAGCTTAACTATGCATATTATGAAGCTGAAGAGCACAATGATTGCTTGTAAGTTATAGAATATTAAATAATAATAATCTGGTATTATCTTCTTAAACCATATAATATTATAATATTATCTAATATTATACACCCTATATTCTATAGTGATAAGCTATAGTCACTGCTATGAAGTAAAGCACTTGTGCATTTCTAGAGTCTCCCATTTTCTAGTTATTGTATTGAATCTACAGTTGTAGAAAAATAACGCCTATTTTCATTCTCAGAGATATCCATCCTGGGGAGTGAAAGAGATAAGAAATGTAGATATCAATCAGTTGTGACTTAAGACACAATAAAGTTCAGTTTAAATAATGACAGGAAAGCAGGAATGATAACTATTGACTTAAAATGCTCAAAATTATCTCTTGGCAAAGTAGACAAAGTCTAGAATGCAAATTTTTTTATCACACATAATTTAATGCAAAATGATGTTCATCTGAATCTGAGAATTACAGTTGTGCATTAGAAATGTTTTAGTCAGCTCCTTTTTGTTAATGCAAATAACTGGAGTGCAGGAAAATGAAGACAACCTGTTTAAATCTCCCCAGGAACCCGGTATATAAAGAACATGGGCATGCTCATTGTGTGCCTGGAACACCACAGGCCTTTTGTTTTCCAATACAGTATTGCAGACACCTCTGGTACCCTCTTGTGGGTGCAGCAAATCCTTGGCAATAGTATGGGATGTTGGTGTGGTCTTTGAAAGCAGCATTCTCCTTGAGGCAGATGCAGGCTGATACAAATGTGTCTTTGAGGGTGTTGCAGAAAGCATGATGGTTAAAGCACGTGCATTAGACAGCCCATGTGATTCTGTCACCTTCAACTCTAGAACTTAATACCTCTCCTCTCAGCTGCTTTGTGTTTCAGTGTTCCTGTATGGATATTAGGATTCTAAAATATTGGACTTAATTCATAAGATTGATGCAAATATTAAATACTTGTGGCTACAAACCCATGGAGGTTCCTAATGTGATGATGATCTATCATCCAAATGTTTGTTCATAATCTTGGGCTTGTGACCATGCCACCATTGAATAACAAGCGAATTGGAATGGAGTCTGAGGGTTGGATGATCTAATGAAAAGACTAAAGAAAATCCTGGTTCTCCTATTTTAAATAATTCAAATTCAAAAGTGAATTGTAAGTAATTTTTCACTGATTTTCATGGAGGGTAAATATAATTAAAAATACTGGCTCCATATCACAAGGTTACTTAGCTGACATTTGAAGAAGCAGAGGCAAGAATTATGCTAATTAATTCATTTTCACTTTTGTAATGTCCTGTTCTGATTCTTCTTCTGAATGCTACAGGGCCCTGGCTGTCTGAAGAATAATCGTATCGATAAACTACCAACAAGCCACCATTGCCAAAGCGCCATAAGAACGACATGATTGATGCCTGTCATTAGTTCCCATCCTGATCACAATGAAGACATTTTGGCAGACATATGGAGTGTGGGTGGGGCTTCACGGATCTTCTCTGCAGAGCACACACACTCAGAAACTGTAAATGTCCTTCATGCATGCAAGTGCTTGGGAGCTGTCATAAGAACATGCTCAAATGTTATGCTATTTCAGATTTATGTTAATGTACTACAGGGTTACCATGAGATGTCAGGAAGTGTCACTCATACGTGACTTTGGTAACAACTTCTATCACCCCACTCTGCAGCTTGTCACATTCCATGCTGTTCTGGAAGAAGCTCATGTTACCACCTGATCCTAACACTCCAAATTATTGTCACATTCCTCTTGTAGACCTGACATCCCTTAATTTCCAAGTTGTGCAGGCCACGTCTGGTTAATCATAACATATATCTTCAAAAGCCTCAAGTCAAATTCCATTACCATCTGCTGCACTTTGAAAGTCTTTTCTGTGATGGAGTGGTCAGACTGACGGGTGTTATACCCAAACCTTCATGTCAAAGTGCAGAAGGTACTTTGGATAAGCTTAACTTGCAAGGCATTCATTTAAAGGAACATTACTTTTGGTACCATCTGAATTAACTTCTTTCTTTGTCCCTTAAATCAATTGTGCTTTCTTTGTGAAATTTGTGAAGAGAAATGATATATGTTGTCAAATAAATGACTCCTTCTTACTACTGAGAATATAGCTGAAATACCATAGAATGTAGAAAACATATGAGAATGAATTAATATGATTTAAATGATATTGATACTTTTGGGATTTATTAATTTCTTCTCCATCATACCCCATCAAGAAAAATAAAAATAAAAACTTTCAGTGTTTAATCATTTGTAGCTGTAGTTGGTGGGTAATAAGGAGAGATCCATTTTCTCTCTCATTTGTTCTAATATTATTGTTCTTGCATGTATGTTTGATGTTCAATTTAATATGTGTGGACACACCTGTGCAGATGGAGGTCAGAGGACAGTCATGGGTGCCATTCCTCAGGTACATACTACAATTCTTTTTTGGGACAGGCTCTCTCCTTGGCCGGTAGCTGGTTTTCCAGTGAGTTGTAGGGTCCACCCATTTCTGCCTTTTCAGCACTGAGATTTACAGGAACTTGCAACCATGATGGACTTTTTATCATGAGCTGGAACTCAAATCTTCATGACCATGAGGCAAGTATTTTATTGAGTGATCTTTTATCTTCCCAGACTGTAAATTATTCTAATTTTAAGGGTAATACTTCTTCGAGCTTGAATAGTCATTGTAGCTATAGTCAGACAATAATTATTATAACAGGTATTCATTGACCCTGTCATTCTTTCCTCACCTGCCTCAACCTGGTGGTTGAAAGTACTTACACATTAGTTCTTAAAAATATTTTATTTATTCATTTTCAAGCAGAGACATACAGAGAGAGGGGGAGAGAGAGAGAGAGAGCACGAGGGCCACCACCTTGTGAGTCTGGCTTATGTGGGTCCTGGGGAATTGAACCCCGGGGCCTTAGGCACTGGAGGCAAGTGCCTTAACCACTGAGCAATCTCTCCAGCCTGACATTAGTTCTTATATGATCATCTCCCAAGTTTCATTCAGGTATGGCTATGTATGGAAATTGTTCTAAGCCTAGGGGATCATATAGAATTCTGTACACTATCCTGTTTTTAAAGACTTCCTATTCCTAAATTTAAACGAAGAAAACAGTTCCCATGCATTGACAAGACTTACATTCAAGTACAAAATAACTACATGCATCTCCATTCTCCACTCATCAGTTGAGGGACTTCTAGGCTGGTTCCATTTCCTAACTACTGTGAATAGAGCCACAGTAAACATAGAAGAGCAAGTATCTCTAGGGTAGTGACTAGAGTTGTTAGAAGTGGTATAGCTGGGTCATATGGTAAGTCTATTTTCAGCTGTCTCAGGAGCCTCCACGCTGCTTTCCACAATGGCTGCACCTGTTTACATTCCCACCAACAGTGTAGAAAGGTTCCTATTTTTTCCGCATCCTTGACAGCTTTTATCGTCATTTGTTTTCATTCTGACAGGAGTGAGATGGAATCTCAGAGTAATTTTAATTGGCATTTGCCTGATTGTTAAGGAGGGAGAACATGCGTTTGGATATTTATAGGTCATCTGTATTTCTTTTGAGAATTATCCAGTTCCACAGACCATTTTTTGATTGGGTTGCTTGATTTCTTTTTATTTAGCTTTTTGAGTTCTTTGTCAATAATGGATATTAATCATCTGTCAGATGTATAGCTGGCAAAGATTTTCTCCCATTGGGTAGATTGCCTCTTTGCTCTGGTCACAGTGTCGTTTGCTGTGCAAAACCTTTTTAATTTCATGAGGTCCCAATTATTGATTAGGGGTTTACTTTCTGAGCAACTGGGGTTATGTTCAGAAAGTCATGCCTATGCCAGTATGTTGAAGTGTTTCTTCTACTTTTTCCTTTAGCAGTTTCAGAGTTTTGGGTCTGATATTGAGGTCTGATCCATTTGGACTTGATTCTTGTGCATGGAGAGAGATAAGGATCTATTTTCATCCTTCTACATATAGATATCCAGTTTTCCCAGCACCGTTTGTTAAAGAGGTGCTCTTTTCTCCAGTTAATATTTTTGGCCATTTTGTCCAAAATCATATGGCTGTAATTGTCTGGGTTTGCATCAGTGCGCAATGGCCTAAGGGGTTTCACAGGAAGGGATTGAGTAAAGGAGAAGTGAGATGAGGGTTAGTCAAAATTTAAGAGGTTTAGAATAAGCCATATGGAAACCTATCTCTTTGGATAATGGCACACCTGGTAGTCATAGATTGTTAATAAAAATTTCAGTGCCAGGGATGGAATACCTTCCAGGGAGTTGCTGGCCAGGGAGGTTCCTGAGGCCCCCGAAGCATTTCAGACCATTGCCAAGGTACCTGGTTGCCCACAAGAATGAGATGGTAAGACCCTGTTGCTGAAGATCACATCTGCTTGGGCTGCAGGTCACTGAGAAATCAACCTGAAGCTGAGCTGGAATCCTTCTCCTTGAGAGTAGCTGAGAGAAAGCTGGAAAAAGCTATGGGTGCCTGCAGCCCTATGGGAGAGAGAAGCCATCAATGGTGGTGAACAGCAGTGGACCTTGCAAGCCTCAAGACTGGCCAGCCAGGCCAAATGTTCCAACTGGGGCCATAGTGGCATGTCTCTTATGGGGGAAACCAATTGCTCTCTTGGACTAGAGGCCTGCTCCATGGGAGGGAATACATGCCTGGTTCTGAAGACCTAGTTAAAAGAATATGGTGGGGAGGTCATGAGTCCTAGGAGAGTAATGTCTGTTGTTGTCTGGCTAAATATATATATTATATCTACCAAACTGCCCTATGAGCACCTTTCTTAATGATCATACCCATATAATAATGCTACTCTCACTTCTGGCTAGAGAAGCTTCTCTTTTTCAGATGGCTGTGACCACTGGGATAACACAAAAGACACCATAGTGCTGAGAAGAAATGACAGCGCAGTGTTCAGCACTGGGACATCTCTATCACACTTCCTGAGGCTCAGGGTCTATTGTGGAAGGTGGCAAAAAGATTGTAAGAGCCAACATGGCCTTGATGTTCATGATTTTGCAGTGACAGATAAAACCTACACATAATGGGAGGAAAAGATCATGACACTGAAACAAAACAGAGACTAATTGAGAGGGGAAGAGATGTGAGGGAGGGTGGAGAGGGAGTCATAATGGTTTATTGTCTGTAATTATGGAAGCTATCAATAAAAAGTTTTTAAAAATGTAAAATAAATTACTCCATGCATAGAAAGAGACCTCCTCTAGCATTCTGACAATGGATTTGAGAATTTCTTACTGTGTCCTTCCTTGAATCTTTCCACATTTCACATATAATTTTGAATAGTTAGCGTATCTCAAACTCTGAGGATTTCTAGCATTTCCAATTTTCTGATCCCACTTCCTGCCTAGGGAGGCTATGCCCATCCAGTGACGTAAATATCAATGAACCTCACAGTCTGCACTAAGAAGGTCCCACAGGGGATATTGATACAATGAGTGGTTTGGAGTAATGCCTAGGAACTGTCTTGGATATCTTTTCCCATAAAGCTCAAGGCCACAAGTATCATTTATCAAAGACACTAAATTCTTTGATCACAAAAGTCCTCTAGCAAAATTGTAAGATGTAGTTGAGATGGGAATTGTCCATGGATTGCATGCTTATTTCTGTAGTTAGTGTGCATTCCATTTCATTTCTTGAAATTTCTTCAAAAGTTGGTCCTTTAAGTGTTTAAAGGAGGAATTGTGTGTTTAAGGACAAAAGTGAGTGTGAAGAACACCATTATCATGTAGAGGAATTTGAGTTTGTAGATTAACTCCCACTTGAAAGAAGTTGGAGAGATAGACTGTTGGTTTATGTACCACCTCAGTGACCTGTGCCTGTTGATAAAACTATATCAGAAACTTTGGTGGTTGTCGGAGTCAGCCACACGCTGCTGGGATGAATCTCCAACCAGGCAGTTTATGAAAGGAAACAATTTATTCAAACTACAGATCCAGGGGAAGTCCCATAAAAGTGAAAGAGGCTGGTCCAAGCAGAGAGAGAAACCCATCACCTACACCACACACAGAATGGGAAACAGGCAGGAGGGGGGCCAAAGAGAATTTCTTTCCCTCTATATAGCCTTAGGGTGGGGTCTTGCAATTCTATCCCAGACTTAAAGGCTTCCTGAGTCTCTGGAATTTCCTTCCTGCACTGCCCACACAGGAAAAGATGTTTACTTCTAGCTTCTTTGAGCTTCTTTACATCTTGCCCCCTACTGAGAGGCTGCCTTCCTGTGAACATCCTGAGAGACCCACCCAAGATTATTTGAAAGGTCAAATTGACATCAAAATTTAACCATCACAGGGGTTTTATACCAGATTGTAAACTAAGGTACAAGTCAGTGGAAAGGTGAAATCAATAGTTTTGAATAGGAAGTATAATGAGAAGAGAGTCACTGATAATATATTTGCATTTTGAATTTTTTAATTCTTTTGGAAAAACAGTACTCCAGAGCTAGAAGGTTCTCAGGATATTTAAATGTGTATTTGGCCATTGATAAATTAGTAGATCAAGAATCATAAATTACTGTTCTTGTGGCTAAAATAAATCTTCATTGAAATAAGGACTGTCTACTGAAAATAAACATTTAATTGCCATTCAAATATACATTTGAAAAGAAAAATGGATACTTTCTCAAAAATATTATGTAACCATAAACCAAAAATTAATAGGTTTGCTTAAAATAGACCCTAGTGAGTGAACTTTTACTACAAAAGTGATTTGCTTTGAATTTATTATAATTAACCTCATTTTGTCATTTGTGTGACACATTTTTCCCAAAGGATATCAGGCCATTTAACAAAACCTGCAAGTATTGGCAAAAGAGCATAATAATTGGTGTTAAATGGTTCATTTGAGAAAGTATAATAACCTTGTAGCTCACTGCTCTTTAACTTTATTCTCCTTCTCCCTAGTTCTAGATGATGCCAATTATATAAAAACATTAATAGTAATGCATTAAGCTTCATGTGTCAGTGTGTTCATTCATTCCTTCTATTCCGTTCATTCCAAACCCTTCACCAAATATTTAAAATCAGAAATACTTCAAATTATAACAGTATTATAGTCACAAAGGTATTTATCCATGTCCATTAAAAATATGTACAATAAAAATGTCATGTTCCATTCTGCAGACCCTTTAAATGTAAGTTTATATTTTCTATGCAGCTCTTGGCCTTTGAGAGGAAGAGGGATCTTCTCTTCGTTGCTTTCCAACATTAGATTACCTTAAAAATTTGCATAGTTTTGCTGAGGCTTGGGAGAACATTTGGGCTCTCATTGGCATAATGTGCCAGTCCTATTTATCACTGTGACAAAATATCTAACAGAACTACATAAGGGATGAGGTGTTTATGCTGGCTCATATTTCAGGATTGGAGTCTGTGGTAACTTCGCTCCAGGTCTTCTGGGATTGGCTCACACGTGATGCCACAGAACATCATGACGGGGCCATGACACATACAGCACTGTTCACCTCCTGGCAGACTTGGGGAGGGAGAGGGCTCTCCACAGCCTGTACCCTACAAATAGGGACCCCCCTAGTGACCTAGTTCTTCCAAGCAGGCTCACCTCCTAAGAACCCGTTCAGTTGTGTGCTCATTGTCTTCCAAGGAGGTTAATACCTTTCTGATCCAATCACTTCTCAATTGCCCCACGTGGATGACTGATCCTTTAAAACCTGAGCTTTTTGGTTTGGTTTCATGACCAACCCTTAACATATGGAACTCTCCAGCCCTTAGCTCTGCCATTTCACTTAGAACGTGCCTACACAAAACAATATTGTGTTTCTAAACATATTCCCTTCAGAGGAAGTTATAGGGTTGGATAAATGACTCAGTAGTCAGAGGAACTTGAGTGCAAGTGTGCTGGCCCAAGTACAACTCCTCAGTGTCCACATCAAGCCCTAAAGTGACTCGTGCGTCTATGATACCAAAGCATTTACAGTAATGGAAGGCCGAGAAGCCAGGAGAACCTGGAGACTCATTGGCCTGCTTGACAGATTGGAGCACACAATAAAGCAGCAAAAACACAGTAACAAGGGAGACCCTGTCTCAAGCACGGTGGCAGGAGAGACAGACACTCCACAGAGAAGTGGGAATTTGGAAACAAAGATCATGAAATTACTTAGGTAACTATCAGAAACAGTACGTTACAGTTTGCATATTCAACCCAGCCCATTGTTGGCCTTCATAAATATATTTTTCTGACATTTCCTACATGTTTATTTCATTTTGATAATATGTGCCCTGCATTCCTCTCCCAGTCTCCCTTCTCCGTGGCTATGCCACAGAAGAGGACTTCCCTGGCCCCAGCAACCACTGCCTATCATTAACTGCCGGGGTCTGAGGCACTGCCCCACTGTCGACCTTGAGCTATGCGGGAATCTAGCAATGCTATGTGCTTCCCAAACAAGCCATTGCAGCTAATTACAACAGTTCCAGTAAGAGGTGACGGCAACAGGGTTGGAAAGACTTACACTATTGTGCAAAGTGAAATGTGCAGCTGCCTCCTTGTTCTTAGCATATAAGCGCACCTATTGCCTGCAATAAACAGACTTTGATCAGACTCCTGTCTTGGTCTCATTTCTCACTCCCGTTCTTTCCCACTCATCCAGGCTTGGGTTCCCCCACGACCCTCTTTGTCTAGGGTCGGGTCAATTAACTTTACCTCAGGGACAGAAGTGGCCTCCCAAGCTCCTCCCCTATCCATAATATGATGTGGACTGGCTCCATTATGTGCAGGTAATCACAGGTGGTGTGAGGCCTTGTCATGTCCAGAAGGTTCAGAGTGCTCTGCTCCATTCTTCAGCTCTCACATTCTCCTGAGCCCTGGATGGGATGATACATATTTCTATCTTGTGTAAGGTCGAGTACTCATCAATCACTTATTATCAGTTCTTGATTAATGCAGAGGTTTATACACACAGTTTTATATAAGCTCACAGCCATTTGAAAAATGTTTTGTATACAATGGCAGAATTAAATGGGTGTCTGTTGCATAAGGTTGCCAAGTCCATATTTAAAACATTACAGTCTTCTATTGGAGTTGTGATGTTCGAATATAAAACATATAAAAATAATTTAAGACACTGATGACAAATAAAAATGAAGCTTGAAGTCTACTTCAGTAAAATAGGCAGTATCTGGTCTATTCACTGTGTAGGATTCACTAGAAATCATATTTGGAAGGAAATTGGTAAATAATATGACTGGACATGTTTCATTTTCTAGGAGTCATCTATTTTAATAATACATTATTGTAATATGCTCCTAATTATATAAGTGCATACTATATATATGTATGTTGTGATATACTAATTGTAAAATAAATTATAGCTATATGATTATTAAGAACTTGTCATATTGAGGTTTACATGGATTATTATTTCAGGGACAGATAAATACTATAATTCTCCTAGCCATTGCTTATTTTATCTGGTTTCTAAGAACTATAACATTCTGCGAATACCTGTATGCATCTCTAGAAGAGACAGAAGTGATTTAAGTAGCTTGTAGTAATCAAAGCATTGTGTTCATCAGAAATATTTTTAAACATACCACCTGTGGATTTTAACAAGGAGGCCTTTTTGTTAGAAACTCCTAGATATTAGACATAAATACTTCTGAGCAGGTTTATCAGAATGAAGAAATTAAGGTGGTCTCCGTAGTAGCCTAGTTTTAACAAAAATCACATGAAAAAAAAAAGACTTCTTTAAAAGGAATTCTGTTCAAGGCACCAAATTGATGTTTTAAATCAAAGTTCAAAATGATTAAAATATTTACATTCAACAAATTGTTTAATGTGCACTTAAAAATTTGAAACCAATTTTCATATAAGTAAAACTTGGGAAGATTGAATAGTTCTGCACTGTGTACTTAGTAATAGTGTTTTTTATAGCTTTAGTAACACACACATTTGAATCTTACAAAATACAAACATCATATATATGTATGTAAATATATACATGTCCTATATTTATTTATTATATATTAAATATATACCTATATTATGTATTATACATGTAACGATGTCCAATTATTCTGCTAGCAAAGTTCAAGAGGACTAGGTGTCCAGAACTTAGAAAGAGTGAGATTTGGATGGAATGTGGACCTGTATTACTGTGTTATATTACCTTGTTGAAATCATATTGCTAAAATTTTGAACTGTTAAGCAGTAAACTGGAAAAAAAAGAAATTGAGAAAGTGTTAATTTTTAAGCAAGTTTGACAAAGATTGAGTTTCATATGACAAATATTGTCAGCAAGACAGGATTCTGTCAGTGGAAGAAGTTTAAACATTAACAATTTCTGTCAGGCTGTTGACACAATCGCGGCAGACATTTCCCAAGATGCAGAGATGACTGCTGGCATTTGTCAACAATCCTGTCACAGTGACAGCAATAAGACCATGTCTGGAAATGTGACAGTTTTGGCTTTGTGTTCCCCTGAGCAATAGCCCAGGTGTTCAGAGAAAGTGTGGGAAAACCCATATTTCTGCATTGTCATTCGAACACAGAAAACACAGGAGGAAAATGAGCTGTCACTCCAATTCCCAGGATGCCTTGCTGCTTAGCATAACTCTACAGTGCGGCCCTGGGTCCACTGGTCCATACTCTGACAGATAATTAAGAAAGCAGCAGCTTTTTCTAGACCGCTCTTCCTCGTGATTTGCATTTTAGCCAGAGGCGACCAGTTATAAAAAAAACATGATGGAAAGATGGTAAGAAGCCAATTAGATGGATGGATGGCTGACTGACAGCTCTCTGGTATTACGACTCCAGATTTCAGACTACATAGCCTGGCAGTTTTCTACAAGAACCAACTTTTTACAGGTTGGTAAAGCTGTTAAATGGGAAACTATATATAGTGCTATATAATTTTTGCAAAGTTGTACATTTTTCCTTATATAAGCATGTATTCTTTTCAATCAGGGTTTGCATTAAACAAGTTTTTGCAATTTAACCACAACTTGCATCACTAAATTTAGCCATATTCAAATTCTAGACAACTTGTAGGCACATTAGCTGTGCCAGGAGAGAAGTGATTAAAAAGCTGTGAACCACACTGAGCCAGCAGAGATAAAGTGAACTAATAATTAGAATGTCTGTGCAAATATTCCTCTGGAGACTTAACATGTACATTGTTTAGTTCTAACCAACTAAAAGCCAAAGCCCTAAACTTCCTCTCCGTCTTTGGATCGTACAAAACATATATTTGCTTATTATCCTTGTTCAAGGTCTAATATATGCTTGTGTGTCTGTTACATCAGCTAATTTTGAAGTTTTTAGAAAAATAAACCGTTAGCTTCCAGTTTGGCTGTGAGAGTCTCTAGTTTCTAGCCAATAGGATCCAACTTATCATAATATTGTCCAATTTGGAAACTAAACCAAGGTTTCCTGTGTGTGGCATGCTCTCTGTGTGCATACATGCAGGATTCACACATACACATTTTCAAAGGAAGCTATTTGCTATTTGCTATTAGAATGACACATCTTCATCTGGAGTTTGAAATAAGAGATTTTTTTTTCTTTCAATGGCAGTGATAACTCAGATTTTTTTCCCTGATCTTGGAATACTGAGGTTAGTTTATTATTTTGCTGTCAATTTAAGTTTCAGAAAGGACCACAACTGAAACTAGGACTGTAATACAGTTATTTTTTAACTGTGGGTAATAGATTCAGGAGCTGAGAATGAGCAACAGATCAACAGTGATCTAAATTCTTTTATTTGCTTATAACAACACACTGTACATTTCATATTCGAAGTTCATCATTCAATTGTCACTGAAGTTGAAATCCGTAATACCCATAATGCCTCGCTATTGGAACTTTCTAGTCTCTTTTCTACCTGCATGAATATGTCCACTTTGTTCTTGTTTTATATATGTCATTGGAATAAGATGCACCTAAGTAGAGCAATTGTATAAAAAGTTAGAATAATTGTCAAAAGCATTACACTTGTACATAATTGGGAGGTTTCAATGAAAGCTTGTTTTTATATTATATATAAATAATATATATATAATATATATTATATATATAATATATATATATAAATTATAGTTTCATAAACTACTTTGCAGATTAGAAAAGAACAGATGCATGTCAGTTTCATGAGAAAAATTAAGATATTTTTCCTATTAAAAGATCATAATGCCAGTAGAAATAAAAATCTTTCTTAATAATTTTTATATTTAGAAAATGTTTTTTAAATAATCAAAGTTTTATATAATCAAAATATACTTTCACTCTTCAACATTTTGGTCCTTTTTTTCACCATAAGGAGTGAAAGAAAGCTGAATGCAAAGTGCCCCAGACAGTGCAAGTCTTAAAACCAGAAGAGGGAAAGAGCCTCGAGAGCTTTGCCAGGATCAGCGTCTGCATGGCTCGTTTGCAGCATGTTCTCAGCTTTCACTGGACTTTCCCTGTGTTTCACTGACACCTGTCTCTCCTTTGTATTCTTTTACTTATGGCACAATATGAATTCACTATATTTTTACAAGGTCTGTATGTCTTTCAAAAAATAATTAGGATTGAAATGTGAAGAATTACTTACTTTTAAAATCTCAACTGTCCTTACTAAACAAAATTTCTTTTTACTTCTAAAGTGTACATTTAGATAATTTTTGTTTAAGGGGAAGTATGAAAAAAGACATTGAAGTGAGATCTGTAAATAGAAAATTTAAAAGTATGTCTATTTTACCATTATATCATAAAGAAATATATTTCTAAACAATATATATTATAAACAGAAGATACTTCTTCATAGATTTGTTGGGTTATATCTGAAAAAAATATAAAATTCACGAGATATCTTTACTACTGTAATGTTCATATAAAACAGTTTCCATTTGAGAGTCTCTGCAATTTGAATTTTGACAAGAAATGACAGAAGAGGCAGACAGACCTGTGCAAGAAAGAATTTTCTTAAAATTATTTGCCTCAGTATTTCTGTATTTCTATTTAAATTTTTAATTGTAGATTTTCTTCTCCAAATTTCACGTCAAATATTTTGGTCGAGTGTAACAAGTGGAGGTCTGTCTCTCAGGTAGATATAATCAAATAATGATTTGTGACACATCTTAGAAACTGAATTTCTCTTTGTTACATTTATACTAAAGGGAAAGTGGTGGGAACGCAAACATGATTAAACCACACTTCACATGTGAATGTTAAAATCATTTACACAAACCTGAATGATTTGTTTGTCATTTGTTAATATTTTCTATAAAAATAAACTCCAACCCATTGCCATCTTTAAAACCATACCCTCAGAGATTAATGCCAAGTGAGTGGAATATAAAACCAGGACATTAAGCAATGATGTATTTTCTGTACACCTATTTAAATTTTTTATATATACTCTTCTGCAATTCATAGATTCGTGACTTCTTATAATCTCAAATGACTGTGCAAACCCCTTCATTAGAGAGAGATTTGTATCTCTTACTTACTGAATGTATAGCACTTTTCAGAATCTGCTCAACTTCCCTGATGTTTAATGGAGCCTGGATATTCGTGTGTGTGTGTGTGTGTGTGTGTGTGTGTGTGTGTGTGTGTGTGTGCTCTTGGGGAAAAGAGGGAAAAAAGAGGATGTTCAGTAGCCACAGGTACAAAAGGAAGAAATTAGAGATAACTCTTAGTTTTGTCATATACTCTTTAGAAGCCATTAAAATGAGTGATTTGAATTATTTAATAAAGAAAACCTATACTCAGGCACATACATATAAAAAATAGAACCTTCTTAAAGATTTAGTGGTGTGTAAATCACAATAATAGAACAATAATAGAACAGATCTTTCTTGTTCCCAACTGCTGTGTGATAGTCATGCTCTTGATGGCTGTTAAAAAGCCTCCTTCCCTGTCCTGTACAGCTGCTCACTGGGTGCTTCTGTGAGAGTAGGGGCTGCCTTTCACTTGTCTCTTTATTTCTGCACCAACAATACAGATGCATATTTCATGTAGATTTCACCTTGCTGTGCATACCTATGGCAGATTAACAACCCAGTTTGCATTGGGACCTATTGTTTGGCTATATTTTTCAACTGGGCTAAGTAGTAACAGATAAATGATGTCCAACCTCATCCTCTTCCATCCTGTTGTCATAACCCAATAGCTAACTGATGCTAGCCAGTGATAAGTCCTGTAATAAGCATCAAGTTTGTAGAGAATAATTCTTATGCCTATGACTTGTTAATGACCAATTAGTGAGTTCAAAGATGATACTTAGGCACAATATTGCAGGTTCTTACAGTTAACACCATTTTATTTACTAGATCATTAAAACATTTTTTTTTTTTTGTTTTGTTTTTCGAGGTAGGGTCTCACTCTAGCCCAGGCTGACCTGGAATTCACTATGTAGTCTCAGGGTGGCCTTGAACTCATGGTGATTCTCCTACCTCTGCCTCCTGAGTGCTGGGATTAAAGGCGTGCGCCACCACACCCGGTTATTAAAACAGTTTTGAAAAGCAAATATTTTAATCTTCATTTTGCTTATCTTACACATAATTAAGTAACTTCTCTTAGGTCTCTCTTAGGTCTAGTATATACTATTTAGTAAACAAACTTTGAACTAAGACCTTTTTGATTTCAAAGCCTCTTTTTCCATTAGCATAATTAATGAGTTTCAATTTTATAAACTATTCATGCAGAAAACCCATTGAATAATGAATTAATGGTATCATGCTTCTTTATACCTGATAACAACAACCTTTATTTTCACTATGTTAATCCTCATGTAATCAATTTAAAAATAGTAATTTTCTATAATATGTAAAGATTCAATTTGCCAGATTAGGGAAACATTAGCTATCAACATAAACCGAATTTTTTTCATGTATAAGAGAAAGCATAACAGAATAAGATGTGGCTGTTGCATTGATGTATCTCAAATTCTGTTGGAACAAGATACAAATCTTCATATACAATTATTGATGCACTCCTTACAAGGTTATGTCGGGACTGAGTTTGTGGGCGTACTGGGGAAAGAGAAGAAGAGGTTTCTTTTGTGTTCTGTCTTGTTGGTGATTCTACACTTCCAGGGGCTTGCCTAGGAAAAAGCACATTTCTGGACCAGAGGCAGCAGGCTTCAGAGGACCTAAGAATGAACGTGCCAGCTAGTCACGTGCAGCCAGAGCCCAAGTTCAATGTTAGGGGGACGCTGTGGAGGAATCAGCACAGCACATTGGAAAATAATCCTACCAGGCTAAGGTGCTTCTACATCTCTCTCTTGCTCTCTCTTGCTCCCGGGGGAGTCATCTCTGAGACTCACAGGAAAGTGACTGGATTTGTGAATTAGGAGGTAATTCACTACCAGCAAACTGGAGCCGACTTGGAAAGGCGAAAGTTTGGTGACACAGAGGCCAACATGGGGACTGTTTCAGTGACAGGGACGATGAAAAGAGGAAACTTAGATTATGACAATGGCTTGCGAAGATGAAAGATTGTCACGGCTAGCCCTGGTTATAGCATATCAAAAATCACTTCACTCTGTACAATTTAAGCTTTTTTTTAAAACAATGATAGCAGCTTTACTTTTATTAGACTTGGGTTCTCATCCTGCTAGAAATGGCTTGATTTATTGCTAAACCCATTCTTTGCCATAGGGACACGAAAATGTTTAAGTGCTTTATTCTCCTTGAGAAAAAAAAAAACAAAACCTCTTATATTAATATGAATTCTTTTTTATTTTTATTTTCAACATACGGTCATACATATGCTATTGCATAGTTCACAGCTAGCCTCTAACCACCCAAATTGTGGGTCTTGCCAGACTGCAAGGCTTCTATGTGAGACGCACCATTATTCATGCTCGGGCAGACACTGATGTCTCTGGGAACTCTTAATCAATGCAGGATGAGAGCAGTAAGCAATGAGGTTCTGTTGAAGACCAGAAATTGAAATGATAAATGAAATTATGATTGTGTGGAATATATGAGGAAAACTCAAGAAAAAGACATAAAGGATAGTGGAAATAAACAAACACCTATTGGATCACTTTCTGTGTTCAGCCTTCTGGACAGAGACATTAAAATAACTTTCACTAGAAGAGATGGTTTGGAGGGTTTATATTTCATCTCTATTTTGTTCTTGCACAGATATGCTAAAAAATAAGTTATGAAATGTTGAGACTATTTTATAAATACATCTGCAAATGTAGATAAAAATCTTGCAGAGATATTAACTAAAATAAACGAATGGATGTGAATGAAAAAATAAATTCAGGGTGACTCTTAATGGCCCTGTGAACAATGAGGAAATGGATAATGAGTCAAAATTTTAATTATGAGACTGTAATTTAGATTGTAACTGTGGGTCCCCTTTGGGCCATGAGAATGTAATTTTCCTAAAAAATTATATAATTTCTTAATATTTAAAACATGATTTTTAATTAAATAATTTACACATTGATTATTTTAAAATATTAATTATACATGTGTGTTTGCTTTGACAACTTCTTTAGGTTAGTTTTGTTAATGTAAAAGCCAATGATTTATTTAAATTCATATGTACCCTAGTTCTCTGAAACATTTTACTTTATTTTAGATTATGCCTATCTATTCGTTTCACTTGGACTGGTTCCTTTTTTTAAATAAGAAGTTTGTCATGTTGAACTATCATTCTTATTTCTATCATTTAATTTGACTAATTTCCTTATATTTAATTAGCTTGTAAATATTATAGTCATTTTACTAGTAAGGTTGCAGCCATCACTGGCACGTGGCTTCAATGTTCAATAACTTAGAGTTGTTGCTTGTAGTTGGCAACCATTGACTCTTTCTTGTCTTTTGAGGAGAGATGAATGTTTTCCAAGAGTGGAGAGAAGACAGACCACAGCAGAAGTTCTTCGACTACTGGAGTGCTACAGCTGAGAGGTATGTCCACATCTAGAGTCTGTCTTCTTCTATCTTCCCTCCATTTCTCTCCAGCTTGAGTCTTCAAGGTAGGAGACAATAGAGGAATATTTATCATAATAGAAGCCTCTCAACAGGTTCTTAGCCCTTCACTTCTACCATTAAGGAACACAATACAATTTTGTACATTCCAAATGTGAAATGACCAGTGAGCAAGCAATGATGGAAGCAGGGATGGTAAAAGAAGTACCATTTCATTCACTGTCTACAATGATTTACACTGGAAATTGAATATTTCTCTGTTACGTGATGTCATTTGACATCATTGTTATAGTATGCAAAAACTTTAAAAATATATTTATTCATTTACAAGTAGAGAGAGATGAGAGAAGAGAGAAAGATAGAACGAATGGGTGCATCAGGGCCTCCAGTTCTTGCAAATTCCAGACACACACACACCACTTTGTGCATCTGGCTTTACATGGGTACTGTGGAATCAAACCCAGGTTGTTATGCATCTTTCCAGACCAAGTATGCAAAAACTTCTAAGTGACTAAATCTTAAGTGCCATGTATTACTTGATATGTAACAGTACAATATTTTCAATATATCTATGCAAAACCATTTTGTTGAGGAAATTAAATCTATATACTTTTATCTAAAAATCACTTCATTTTTGTCATATTAGAATATTGCCATATTTGTCAAACTTGAATAGAATATATACTAATTTTTTATTTAATGTAAATTCTCAAAACTACTCAATTATAATACAAAACATTCTTTCATAAGTAAATATGTACAACATAGAATAAAATATTTGATCAAGACTATTTTACAACCCTATACACCTTAGAAAATGTTAAACTCAATTTAATTTAATTTGATTGGATTTAAATTGAATTTACAAATAAAAAGACTAAAAAGTGGAAATAAAATTAAAATGAGATCATTTTTCACGTTAATGAAGACATTTCCTATAAATAAATTATTTTGTCATTACAAACTTAACAGGGACTGGAGAGATGACTCTGTGGACAAGTTGGAGTATCCAAGTTCAATTTCTAGACTCTACGTAAAAACCAAGAAGCTGTGGTGGGTTTTAACTCCAGAATGTTCCTGCTGACAGTGTGATGGGAGACCTTGATATGAGAATTTCATGGGAACTCATAGTAATAAGAGCAGAGTGAGAAGCCAGAGCAAGAAGCCCTGCCTGAAGTAAGTTGGACAGGCAAGGACCAAACCAAATGCTGTCCTCTGATCTCCATGCACACACCAGGTCATGAATATACCATACTCAAACACACATACGCACTCATGAACACACATGCACATGCACAAATAGTGACAAAAATATGAATATGGGCTGGCAAGATTGCTCAGTGGTTAAAGCAGTTATTGCAAAGCCTACCACTGATCCAGGTTCAATTCTCAAACCACCTACTTAAACCGGATGAGCCTTCATTTACAGCACACGTGACCCTGTGTACACACACACACACACACACACACACACACACACACACACTAAAAATGTAAAGCAATATGATCATATTACTCTTATCACAGATACACTGTGCTCCATAAGACAATGTGGCTCTCACATCACTTTCATTTTTCTCATTATTCAAAAACATTAAAAAATCTTTTAGTGCCTTTTCATCATTCCATCTGGATATATTATAAATGTCATATGCATGCATTTAGCATCATCTCTCTATTCTTACTCATTATCCCAGTGACACTGAAAAATTACTGTTTTGCTGTAAGATCATAAATGTGGCTAGGATTACATGTATGTACCATAGCATCCAGACAGAAACCATTACTTAGTTGCTATATGTTTTCCTAAAATAACCTAGAAATTGCTGATTAAGTCAAGTGACTGAAGATGTTGGAAAGCCATTCCATGAGATAGTCACTGACCAATCAGATTCTCATGTTTATAATTGAAACTACAAGAGAGACGAACATTGATTTAGTGGTAAAGTTTGCCTGGAGGTAAGACAGAGTGGTAAGACAGAACATGGGTAAAACAATGAAATTATGAGTCAAAATGGGAATGAAATCCAGAGACTCTTAAGATCTCAACAGTTAAGCAGATTTAAGACTTACCCACCATGACTCAGGGAATTGAGTAGAAGGGGGTCGGAAATATGGTAAGAGCCATGGTGGAGGAGAATATCCAGAGTCATTGCCCACTTCATCAAAAACACATAAAGAAAAAAAACTGGCTACCTCTTGTACAATTCATAACCCCCACCCCATGGACTGATCTAGTAAGCTCAGCAAGGGAGCTCTCCCTCAGGGGGTTGGGGACAGGGAGGAGGGAAATGGGGGTACCATCACAAGATTTGCTCAAATAATGTATCTCATTATTGACAATAAATATATTAAAAAGAAACAAATTTTTAAAAGAAAATGTTAAGAATAAATAATTTGGGTTTTAAAAAGAATTGTAATGATAGTTATAAGAAGACAAAAATAATGAGAAACTGCTGATAGAAAAATTTAAAAATAAAGAGAAAGACAATTTCTAAATTTCCAACTTCTCACATTTAATAACTTTAGTTCTAGCTAACATTTGCTTCTTGACCATGTTTTACTGTATACATTTACTGCTGATAGTTTACTGTTATCATTTGTAAAGGGCATTTGTCAATAAAAGATAATTGTTAATTATGAACCTTACTATATGAACAAATTGTGTATTGGTCACATTCCCCTCCCACTATCCCTTTACATCCCTTTCTCGAACTCCATTCCACTATGGGGTTCTGAATGAACCAGTCTCTGTAGGGCAGGGAGGGGCAATGCCTCAGGATACTCCTTCCCATTCCCTGGCTCTTAAGAGTCTTTTCACCCCATCTTCTGCATCGATCCCTGAGCCTTGGTGGGTGTGATATCAAAATAGATGACAGGCTAGCAGAAAAAATAAAGAAGGTGTGTTCAGTGGAGAGGGGACAAGTAAGGGGAGACAGAAGAGAGTGGTAGGAGGGGGTTAGGATCAAGGCACATTTTATATATATATATGGAGGTCGTCAATAAAATGTCAAAAATATAATTGGTGCAAATTAGTGGTCGTTGGTGCAAACCCTCCTTATGACCCAAGCACTGGGGGAGGATGAACATTTAAAGGGATTTTTCAAACTGTTTTACAGTCCTTAATATTTTAAACACCCTGAATATATTGATGAGATGAATTTTATTTTGCTGGTTTGGGATTTGTTTTGAGGGATAATTTCCAGTGAATTGAAAGTTTGTAGATCCAAGGGATGCGAATGAGACCTAATCAGTCCTCAATCTTAAAACTAACAAAAAGAACTTTAAAGACTTTGTGTCAATCTGGAATGCGGTATGAGAGTCATGACTCAATACTTCAGATTTAATGTGTGCATGAGGAACGTGCAGACAGTTCTCCCTCCCAAGGCTGGCCCAGCATGCCCGCCTTCCAGAGGCCACTGTGGAAACTCTCCTACCTCAAGAGACAGACGGTAA
>PVHP010000058.1:122995-157398 GCA_004024765.1 Zapus hudsonius
TCTAGCCAGAAGCCTGGAGACAATTAATAATTTTAATAAATCCTTAATTCTTTTGGGGGACATTATTCAAACTACCACAGTAATCATCATGTTAAGTGAAATAAGTCTAACTCATAAGAATATATACATATATATGTATCATGTTTTCTTTCACAGGCAGAATCTAAATTTTAGAAGAAGACATGAAGGTAAAAGGAGAAGTATTTAAGTAAAGAAGGGAACCAGAGGACAAGAAAAGAAGGAATTAAAGAGTATGTCTGGAGAAGTCAATATGCTCCATGGAAGAAACACGATGAAACTCATTCTTTAGTACAATTAATGCATACTAACAAAAGCTTTAAAAAATAGACTGAACTTCATGGTATATGACTATTATTTCAAGGGATTGAAGGGATTTTTGAGGGATTGAAGCAGAGGATGGCCCAACTGACCACTGACCACACACACACACACACACACAGAGAGAGAGAGAGAGAGAGAGAGAGAGAGAGAGAGAGAGAGAGAGAGAGAGAGAGAGAGCTCTCTAGAGCTCTGCACGCCTGCTTGATGTGCAAATGGAGCCCAGCAGAAAGAGGATGAGTGGGTGGAATTGTGAAGCTCAAGGAGATTCATCAAGGAGCAGGCCAGGTCAGAACAGCTTTCGGAAGGCACGTGGGGATAAGCCTGTTGGCAACGAAGCTCTCAGGACAGAGCAGCAGGACATGGAACTGGCATTTGAAATGGTCAGGAAAGCCAGGTTACTCCTGTCATGTTCCTTTATATCTAGGCTTCATCTATACAAAGTTCACAGGACTGGTTAGATTCAACTGCCACCATAGAGGGAAGAGAATAAAGAAAAAGCCAAATAAAGAAAGAAGCAAAAGACATCTAACTGACTAACTTGGCATCAAGCCCACAGTGTGTAACAAGAGAAACTCAAGGTTCTGGCTTTAATTTAAGATTAGAATTTCCATTTACATAAATGAAACTGTATTTTAAATTAATTTTTAAAAAGGGGGGGATGGAGAGATTGTTCAATGGTTAAGGTGCTTGCCTGCAAAGCCTAAGGACCCAGGTTCAATTCCCCAGTACCCTCTTAAACCAGATGCACAAAGAGGAGCATGCATCTGGAGTTTGTTTGCTAGTACTGGCTAGAGGCCCTGGCCAACAGCACTCTCTGTCACTGTTTCTATCTCTCTATATATATCTGCATGCAAATAAATAATTAATTTTATAAAGTGTATGGTTTTATGTGCAATATGTGTCTGCTGGTGCAAGTTGATACAAGGGTACAGGTTCAGAGGATAACCTTGGGTGTTGTTCCTTAGGAATGCTATCTACTTTTCTTTGCAAGATATTCTCTCATTGGCCTAGAGCTTTCCTATTAGATTAGATGGGCTGGCCAGTGAACCCCAGGTGTCCCCCTGTCCCTGCCTCCCTAGTGGTGGGATTAAAAATGCATGCTCCCATGTCCTGCATTTTTCCTGGGGGACCAACTGTGTCCTCATGCTTGCTTAGCAAACACTTCACTGATTGAGACATCTCCCTCACCTCCAAAGTTAATTCTTTTTTTATACGTGTGAGCAAAGCAGCTAAATGTTCTTCCTAAAAGTTCATTACTGTGTGTTTGGCCAGTTTCACTAGAAGGAGAGCTTAAGTCAAAATTCTTATGTAAGGGCTGGAGAGATGGCTCAGCAGTTAAGGCACTTACCTGCAAAGACTAACAGCCTGGTTGTGATTCCCCAGTACCCACAAAAAGTGGCACAAGCATCTGGAGTTTGTTTGCAGTGGCTGGAGGCCCTAGGATGCCCATTCTCTCTCTCTCTCTTCTTGCAAAGAAATGAATAAATATTTTTTAAAATCTCATTTAAGTGATGTTTGGGAGCGTGCTTCCAGAGGAAAGTGATATACAAAGCAGAGTAATGAGAAGACAAAGTTAACAAGAGGCTGGTCTCAGGTCGGACTAATATTAGTTATCTGTTGGCTTCCACAGGGAAGTTTAGAAGTGCAAAGGGCATCACCCCCACTGGCTGATTTCTAGGGAAAGCTGGGCCAAGTGTAAGCCAGCAGGGACATTCCTGCTGATTTGACATCTGTTCTTTTTACACAAGAAGAGCCACGGAACAAAACCTGATTAAAGAAGGAATAAAGACAAATCAGGACTGAGTCCAGTGAACACTATTCCTGCAGGGAAGATTCAGGTCGGAGTCATTAACTCCTCCTCATTAACCTAATGCAAATTCCCACTCTTCAAAACCAAAAAATAATGTTTGGAACAAAATGAAGGATATATATGGAACTTTTATATTCCCAGCAAAAATGAGTGATTTCGTAAGGATAGAAAATATATCACATGCACATTGGTGCAACAAGTAAGTAGATGAATATAATATCGCATTGACCAAAGTTACTTCCCATGCTCAGCCCTGTGCCTCTGCAGTCATCATAAAGATCTACAGTCAGAGTGAGTGAGGACTTAGGATTTCTAGACAGGTAGACAGCAGAAACAAAGGTAGTTCTATCTATCTTCCTACCTCTCTCTCTATCTATCTATCATCTATCTATCTATCTATTCATCTATCTACCTATCTATCCTCTCTCTCTCTCTCTCTCTCTCTCTCTCTACACACACACACACACACACACACACACACACACACACACACACACACACACACACACAGAGTCTATTTTTCCAACTTCACCTTGAGGAGTCAAGATGTAATTTTCTTACCACATTAATGCATTATGAGAGGAGAGATAAAAGCGATGAGGGCTATATTCCTTCCTGGTTGCAATCCATAGTAGGTACTTTATGGAAACAAAACCCTGACAAGCAAACAAACAAAAACAAGCCACATCACCAGGAGGAAGCAGAGTAACCATGATACTGACATCCCAGACGTCTGGCTGCTGGAAGCCAGAGAATGATGCTTTTAGGTCCTGGTCTTTGCCATCATCTCTTTTCATGCTTTTAGATAAATGTGGGTGCTGTTGCTGAGCTTAGATAGCCAGTGTGGGTTTGAGATAAAAGTCATCCTGTTAAGAATACATGGGCTCCAACCTGGATCACAGAGAGTCCTCCGAGCAGAAGAGAGGATCACACATAAATCCTAATTGGATGACTTGATTGAGCAAGAAAAAAGCCAGAGTTCTAAGAGCTCAGAGAAATGAGAGGGAAAGAAGGCATTGAAATATGAAGATAAAATCAATATGGAATTGCCCAGAAAATCAATAAGAGGGATAAAGGACGTGCAGAGAATGGGAAATATGTGTTCTTGTCTTCGGTACAAGCACGAATGTGGCAGCATGTTTTGAACATGCTGCAATCCTGTAATTAAAGCTCGAGGGACTCTTAATAAGTGAAAAGACACCACGGCAGTGAGTGTCTTCTTGTCAGGAAAATAGTTCCATATGCAGAGCTGCAGTTCAATATAAGCTCTACACAGCAAAGAGTAGGCAGAGCATCCTGTGTGTGCACATCTGCCTTTCTATAAGCCACAGTAACTTCATGTCACCGTTACCACCAGCCCAATACTCACAGCTTTGTCTCAAGTACATGTCAATGTAAGAGATCATCTCCTCCCCAAATGCCTACAGAATCTGCCGAGGAACAGAATGAAACACTTAGAGAATATGCTTAGAAATGACCACAAATACCAAAAATCAGCAAACGAGTCTTCTGGTGATAGAAAGGGGAGTATCTATGATAGCTTGAAATATCGACCTCGGGGCCATGTATGGTAAAGAGAACAGAAATCAGGAATGCCATTGGCTTAAGAAAGATTTTAAAAAACAAACCCCGGTACAGTCTCTGTGGCATTGTTCCTTCCTCATTGACATGGAGGTTGAGGACAGGGAAATTATCCCTTTTTTAGTACTTGTGCAACACTAGAGTCTTAACCTCGTCAGAGGTTCTGCTCACGGAGACTACAATTTACGGAAATTGTTTCCCTTACGGAAATGGGATTGATCAACATGTGTTCTTAGGCATAATTATAACAACCTAAATGTGGTACAGTGAAAAATAACACACTTTCTCTGCTTATTGCCTCAGCCACTCTGAAGATGGCGGAAGAAGAATTTTTGAAGCCTGGGCAACATTGTGGTTGTAGATTTCAACAAAGCAATGTCTACTAGCAACCTATCAGACAGAAATGAGTGTCTCAATAGCAATGTGTACAATTCCTCCTGGTATGAAAATGACTTCTGCACATATCCAAATTTACAATTCTCTAAAAAATATTTAAAAATGATGTGTTAAGTGTGTTAGTAAGCAAAGTTGTTTAAATGAAAGCTTTAATTTTAGAAAATTTCAGAAAATGGCAAAACCGGTATAATTATTTTTTTAAGTCAGCTAATTTCCACATCAAAACAGAAAAATCAGTTAACAGTTTTGGAAAATGAAACAAAACAAATCACAAAGCTTGATTTCCAACAGAACAAAAGTGCTTAAGTGTCGTCCTTAAGAGCCCCCATCAAAATCCAGAGACCTCGGTGATATCAGAACCCATGCTGGAGAAAGAAGGAAGCCACAGGCATATGAACAGCCCTAAAAAGGAGACTTACAAAATGGGCAGCAGGTATTTGTTGACAGGCACAGGGTACTGCTATGAAACTGGAGAAGCTTCCCCTTCTCCTGTGGTGGAGGATGGTGGGAATCCACAGGACCTTGTGAGGCAGGTGGAGTCACCAGAACTCTTGAGCTTCAGAAATAAAGCAGCCACCATGGTGTCCTGCATGGTGGGCCACTGCTTGGTATGTGTCAGCACTAACATGTGTGAAGACCAGGAGCAGAGTCAGAACCCAGCAAAGTATAGTGGTCATACCTGTCAACATTACATGAAGACCCAAAAGGAAAGAACACTGTGAAGCTAGAAAAAGTAGTTTAACAAACTTCTAATTTCTTAACAGAAAAATAATAATTAATATATAGAACTGAGAAAGAAAAAGAATTGAGATTAAATGCTTTACGTAGTAGCTGATGTAGAGTATAAAAAGATGAATAAAGAACAGGACAACACTACTATAAATCAGACCATATCTAAGATATGTGCCCATAAATACATGAACACTATTCAGTAGTGAAATGGCAAAACTCAGGAAAATATTAGGAAAAGAAAATTGTTGGTAAATAATGAAAAAAGTAAAATAAATGTAAAATTAAAAACTAGGAAGAACTTTAAAATGATAAATGACCAAACAATAAGCTGGAAGTGGTGGATCAGAGCTGTAATCCTAGCTTGAGCTACATGAGACCTTACTTCAAATAATGTACTTATTCATGTATAAAATATGAATTAACAGAAAAAAACTGTTTGTAAAAAAGTGACACATCCTGAACACATGCAAATAATACCCAAGAAATGAGAAAAACAAGAATGCCTGGAGACCAAAATGAAGGACTAGAACAGAACCAGTACTAGACTAACCAGCTAAGAATACTTTGTGGGAAAAGAAAGTATATTCATAATTCTACACTCCAAAAAGTTTTATGTCAAGAGGACCAATATTAGACCTATTTTGACAATAAGGCTAACTTTTAAAGATAAGGGACAATCTTCTTTGGCATCCTCAGTCAAAAGAACAGTCACAAAAGAATAACAATAAGTTTATAGTCATACAGTTTTAGACTACAGTGCTCTACACCAGTAGAGAATGGGATCATGTATGCATTTGAATTGCAATAGTAAGAAATATAAAGAACTTTATATCTATCAAATATGACATTGAAGCACAAAAATACAAGCTGATCACAAGATGTAAGGGCTTGGTGAGTTATATCCATGACTCTGAAGCTTTTTAATGTATGAGAAACCACTATCCACAGGGAGACATTAGGAGAAGGATATTCGATACATAAAGCTATTTATAGAACTATAACCAAATATAATCGAAAACAAGAGCATATTGTTCATCATGAAGAAATGTATTATGGGAGAATGGGAAAGACTTTAGGAAGAAAGAATATGACTGTAGTAGCTGCACTGTGATGATAATACTACGATAGCTATCTTTCAGTTGTTCCATATCTATAGTGTGATATAACTAAGAGGTATGAGGTATCTTTCATCCTATGTCTTTAAATCCAGGATTCCTAATCTGAAATGAAAAGATATATTTTTAATCTTAATAAAAATCACTAATATGAATGCATGACAGCATTTTTAAAAGTAGGGTATATTATTAATATTGTAAGGTTTTCTAATTTACAATTCTAAAGAATTGGAAATTTTTTACTTAAATAAATAATTACCAGTAAATGAAAAAAAAAGTACTTGAATTGTATCTTCTAACAGTTTAATTCTGAGTTCCCTCCTTGCCCCCCACCGCAGGCTTGTGTTTTGTAATTTGAGGTACTGAGTGCTTTGGAACCTTGAGGAGGTAAGGGCTGGCTGGCAGACCTGTCACACGGGTGAAAATCAGTGTTCTTCTCCCACTGTTCATGCCTCCAAACCTTGCTTCCTGGACCAGGCTGTGGACACTGCGAGCTTATGCTCCTGCAGCATGGAGAGAGCCACTTCCCCTGCTGTGCCACCCACTGTGGGGCCCGAAGCCTCCCTGAAACCATGAGCCAACATTTCCTTTTTCTCCAGTAAGCTGTCTTAATAAGTATTTGGTTACTGAATGTGAGAGGTATGCATGCCCATGTGCATGATTCATTGTGGGTATATATAGCTAGAGAAAAATTACACAGCACCACCCATCTCCTCTAGCCAGGGTAGAACTACATGTATGGACTATTTCAAAGCATTATTTACATCATTTAATTTTCTTGTGTTGTTTCTTTTCTCATCTCCCTCATCTCCTTCCATTTCCCGCCTTTGCTTAACTGTGCCACTTAACCTCTGCTATCATTTTTTTTCTCAAGGAACCAAGAAACTAAACAAGTTTAAAATTGGTTTCATTTCCACAAGTACCTAAAAGATCTCACTTTTAGAAATGCGAGTAACATGGACATGATTTTGTAAATTTGGCAAAAGTAAGATATTTTGATTCCTGGTTAAATGAGTCATATCATCCTTTTCGGAATTCAGTAATAGGAAAACTAAATTGGTCCATGCGGTAGGTTGGGCTGGTGGGAAGGATTCCCTGGCTGCGTCTCCTACATTTAGACAGGTTATTGCTTACTCCATGCTCTAGGAAGAGCTTCTGGGAACAGTCCTCAGTGATGACTCATGACAGTGCTGGGAAGGGGCGGGGCCTGAACATGTTGTGTACCGATGAGTACTGGGAATGTGGAGTTAGTGAAGGAGGAAGATATCAGTGCTATTCTCCTGGGGCCAAGTTGAAACTGAAGAAATGTTTTCAGCAATGCACAACATGAAAATATAAATGCACAAGTTTCTGTTTTCATGATAATCATACAAAATTTATCAGAAAATTTGCAATTATATCTGTGGTATTAATGCACACATACATATACATACATATATGCAGACATGTTATATATATGCTATATATATGTATATATAACAGAATACACATACATATATCCTGTTGTAACTTTTTCTCATCCTAAAATAATTTTATTATACCTTGTACAGTATCTTACTTTTTAGATTATTCTTCTTAAAACAAACTATAAAATTGTTTAAAATTCAAATCTGCTCTCATTAAAGATTGCTGGGTGAATGGAAAACATTTTTAAAAATATTTTATTTATTCATTTTCAAGGAGAGAGAGAGAGAGAGAGAGAGAGAGAGAGAGAGAGAGAGAGAGAGAGAGAGAGAGAGAGAATGCACCAGGGCCACCACCTTGTGGGTCTGGCTTATGTGGGTCCTGGGAAATTGAACCCAGGGCCTTAGGCACTGGAGGCAGTGCCTTAACCGCTGAGCCATCTCTCCAGCCCTGGAAAACATTTTTAATATCTGTCTTTACTTCATTCCCCATAGGCTAAAGGACAGAAGGTAAATGGATAAATGGCAAACTAATGCATTTCTTGTCTTTCCCTGGAAGTCTACAGTAAGAGTATGCAGGTATATGCTCAGGCCAATATTGTGCTAGGTTTTAAAGATTGGTTTCTCAATTACAATGAATGGCATCTTTGATTCGAAACAGACAATTATCTTAAGGTTAGGGGTTTCTGCTCTCCAAGAAAAAGAGGCAACAAGATCACAGTAGACTGTTTATAAAGTTTTTTCAGACCCATACTATTTAGTGTGCCAAAAGGCCATGAAGCTGGTATCAGCAAATACATTTTTAAGTGAGAAAAAACTCTCTCAGGTGGGGATTCTCAAGGAGGTTGAACACCTGCTAAAAATTAGTAACAGATTTCATTTTTGAAGGCCATCCTGACCTCTACATCCATATGTAATCCCAAGGTTCTGTAATCCATCAGCTGTTCACCTGAACTCTCGGGGCTCAGTTTCCCAATGTGAACAAACACAATGGCTGAGTAGAGTGATTCCATCTAAGCATAACAAGACCTGTTTGTTTCCTATGTCTTAGATCAGGAAATTCATCTTGATCCTCTCATGCTTAAGCCTCACTTTATTAAAATCCACCTCCTTCTGTTTTCTCCTTTGCAAAAGTGTAGAACACCTAGTTAGTTACAATCTTGACTAATATCTTCTGTTATGATGAGAGAAACAGAAATAGTAGAGAGGGGAAAGAAAGCTTTCAAAGTAAACACAAAGTATATACACAGCCAAGATGGATGGGGTGGAGCCTATCTGGGATCCCAGTACGGAGGCAGGAGGAGGACCCAAGGAATCCAGCCAGTTTTGCTTGTATAGCCTGACCCTTTCTCAAAAAATAACGTATAAAGGAGAAGAAGGAAGAAGGAAGGAAAGAATGAAGGAAAGGAAGGGGAAGGAAGGAACAAAAGAACGAAGGAAGGAAGGAAAGAAGGGAGAAAAGAAGGAAGCACAGGTGGAAGGAAACAAGGGAAGCCTATGCATGTGCAGGCTTCATAGGATGTAGAATATTTACATGGGAGACTTGAGCTCAGCAAACAATAGAACATGCTTTATTTTCTTCATCTCAGGTATGATGAAAAGCAAGGTTTTATTATCTTCTTAATTGATATCTAGAGGTATGACTTTCTGACTAGCACATTTAAAAAGTACATGTAAAGACTGCAGTCTTTCCCTACTTGGTTATCTGAAAAAAAATGGGAATAAGTCTATGTAGAAATAAACATCTGGGGGGAGAGGACGGGTTTGGGGCTCCCCCTAAAGGGAGTTTGGCTTCTGTGATACCAACTTGGACTGTGGAGGGCTTCTGGGCTGCAGCTTCAGCTCTCCTGCTGTCCCTGTCACATTTGTTTCTGACTCCTCTCTTCTGCAGTGTGGTGGCTCTACAATGCTCTCGCTGCAGTTCCTTTGTTAGAGATTTGCCCTCTTGACACATCTGAATGAAGAAGTTGTTGCATGGGAAGAAGATTGGTGACAGAACCTGCAATTTCATTCCCTGTAGTAGGTCCTGAAACCTTATCTACATGTCATCTGGCTAATCAGAGGTCCACAGTGAGATCTGTCACAGATTTCTCTTTTAAAAAAAGGAATTCAGACACAGTTGACAGGAGAATTGGAAAGCTTTTGCGGGTCCTGTACCAGCACTGTCTATTATTATGCGAGTGCCAGACTCTGGCTGTCAGACAGGGGAACCCCTGGGTAGCCTCCTAAGGACATCAGCACAGGTGGGCAGATTCCCACCCCTCCTTCCACAGCCACAGAGCCAAACAAAGGACACCCTCACCAGTAGCAAGAAGTAGAGACAAGGTAAAAATAGAGCTGCTCAACTTCAGTGTGAACTAGTTTGTAGGAAAAAATAATGAAACCTGTCTATGACATTATCGGTGGGGCCGACGGTGTCAAATGGGGAAATCACATCTTCCAAAAAGGACTGGAGATTCATGCAACACCAATGACATTCTCAAGCAAAACACCACTACTTCCTACTAGCGGATGTTCCAGGACCATGGAAAATAAAAGACTTTATGCCTTTTTTGACCCTGAAAAAGCAACTCAGTTATTTGGAAGCTAAAAGAAATACTCTACTTAATGAAATAAAAAAATTATTTACACACCTTATAGTTTAACTTCACAGAGATGAGAATAGAGATATTTATTAAACCTTTTGATAATCCACTTCATAATTATAATAAAACCTTTTTTGGG
This sequence comes from Zapus hudsonius, assembly GCA_004024765.1. Taxonomy (NCBI): domain Eukaryota; kingdom Metazoa; phylum Chordata; class Mammalia; order Rodentia; family Dipodidae; genus Zapus; species Zapus hudsonius. Next base: position 133,099 of record PVHP010000058.1, read on the forward strand.
GGTGGGAACTCCCCAGGGGAAAAACTTAGGGACTAAGAACATAGGCTTCCGAGCTAAAATTTATCTTTAAATCTGGGCTTTGCCACTCACAATTCTTTTTGTTTCATTGGACAAGCTACTCAGTTTCTTTCTGCATTTGTTTCCTTGTTAGCAAAATTATAAGGAAGATAATAACTCATGGACATCATAAGATTATGGAAGTCATGAGAACTATTGATGCAAAGTGGCTGACATAGACACTTCCATTAGCGTCACTGCTTGTTGTTATGATTCCATCAATAAGGCAAGAGAAATGAGATGTCCCAACATCTCATAAAGAGGTTGTCTCATTTCTCCTTTCTTCCTTACTTCCATGGGCATCTATGCTCTGGTCTTCAAGGCTATCCTTTGACCCCTGGCAGCTAGAATAGTCCTGCCTTAGATATTAGAAGTTGGTGATGAGCAGGTCTAGATATCAGCAGGGTATTGAGCTAAAATTTAAATGCCACAGCTCAGAAAATTCCCATCACTTTGGCTGGCAATGCATTGTCCAGAAGTAAGACAAGTGGCCTGATTATAAGGAGAGCAACAAGAAATGTAAACATCCGCTGTGCCAAAAGCAAGAAAGGTCTGCATGAAGCACATTATATTACTATAATGAATAGAGAAAATAGTAGTGCCAGTAGTAATATACATAAGATACCAGCGGTCTACTTACTATAGCAGAGTATCCCTTATAAAATCCATTTTGAACTGAAAATATATTACTCAAAAATATCTCTTTTTAATCAATGCAGTATTTAGTTGAGAACCAAAGCATGTGTATTGAACATGTATATATAATGCTCTAGTTATTTCCTATAGCTTCACACAGAATTTTAACACTCCTATATGGTAAAGGCTTTTTAGCTCAAATTATTATTACCTGTATTAATAACATGATCTACTTAATGATATAGATACTGTCATAGTCAGCCATGTGCTGTTGGGATGAATCTCCCAAAGAGGAGCAGTTATGGGAGGAAAGTATTTATTGAAGCTATAGAACCAGGGGAAGTTCTATAATGATGAAAGAGGTTTGCTCCACCTCACAGGTCCAACCAAGCAGAGAGGAAAACCCATCACCAACACCACACACACACAAACAGGCAGGGGAAAGAGAGAGACTTCTCTCCTCTTTATATAGACTTAGGGCAGGGTCTTACAACCCTTCCCCTTTCTTGTTGACTCCCTCTCTGGAATTTCCTTCCTGCACTGCCCTTCCAGGAAGAGATGTTCATGTCTAGTTTCCCTGAACTTCCTTATATCCTGCCCACTACTGAAAGGGCTGCCTTCCTGTGAACAACATCAGAGATCCATACAATAGTACTAAAAATGTCAAGTTGACAACAAACTTAACCATCACATGTCCACCCCTTGTCAATGTGATATCAAGCCATATCTCCTTAGATCATACCTAATTTCCAAATGTACACAGTAACAAGGTCATAATTCTGTCTGACATGATATAACTATCCCACATACAACCAGAAATGCATAATTTCCCCTCAACACAAGGCAAGGTCCCTTAACTGCGAGTTTTACTGAATCCAAACAAGTTACATACTTGTAACATATAATGGCACAGAGTAAACATTTCCAACTTCCATAAGGCATAACAAGACTGGAACAATGCAAACTCAATAACCACTAGACAAACATCAAATATCTGTAGTTCGAGTCTGATATCACAACCAGTGACTGACAGTCTCTAGATTTTCCAATTCCATTCCTCCAGTTTGGCTGAATAGCTGGGAAAAACTTCCATCCTCAACCAACAATGCTCCATGGGAACCCTTGCACAGTGTATTCAATACACATAGATATACAAAACATCTTCAGTTCTCCATCGCAAACCACGGACCATCTTCCAATGGCTTCACTGGCCTATCAGGGACTTCACACCCTGTTCCATATACTGCATCTCAGCAGTGGCTCCTGGAACAGTGTGCACTTCATGAACCTCTCTACACATGCATAGCTAATGCTTCCAAAAGCAATACCAGGTATGCAGGACACAGCCATGTTGCCAATTCAGAGATAAAATAAACATTGAAGAGCAGGCTCCTTTCTTTTAGCTATCTTCCTTCAAAAGAGTTTGCACAGTCTATCATCCAGTCCTTCCTAGGTAGAAACACTTCTGGCATCCTTTCCATTATTTTAATGTAAAGCAGTTGGGCCATCTTCTTTAGGATTGCTAATGTATTGACAATGGCAGGTTCAGTAACCTAAAGCCAGTCTCTGTGACAGTAAGTTAATGTTTCTTTGAGTTTTTTCCAACCTCAAATCTTAAAATTCTCAGTTCCATATCATTAGCCAGGCATATCAATCTATTACTTAAATTCAACCTTGATCAAACTCTCTGGACATGGGCAGTAGAATGTGGCCAGCTCTTATTCTAGTAACACAGTTCTAATAATGTTCTCTGAAGGCTCTACTTCCCCTTAGAAAGTTCATAAGCCAAACCTCCAAATACATTATTCTCTGCACTTAGCATTTTCAAATTCTAACCAGAATATTCCATAAAACTTGGCTTACCTCTGGAAGGCATCTTCAGTTACAAGAACCAAGTCCATGTTTATGCCTCCAGCACACAAGTTCCAGAAGACCAAAATCTACACAGTTTGTTTCATATCAGCTATATCACCTCAGATCCTGGTACCAAAACTTCAGCTATATCACCTAAGTTCTTGTTACCAAATCTATCATTGTTAGGCAATACCACTCCAAACCAGGCACAGTTATGGGAGGAAAAGATTTATTGAAGCTACAGATCCAGGGGAAGTTCCATAATGACAAAAGGGGCTGGCACCCTTTCACAGTTTCAAGCAGAGAGTGAAACCCATCACCAACACCATACACATTCACCAACAAACAGACAGGGGGCAGAGAGGAGATCCCCCCCCCCCTTTATATAGCCTTAAGGCAGGGTCTTGCAATCTTTCCCCAGACTTGTCAATTCCCTGAGTCTCTGGAATTTCCTTTCTGCACTTCCCTTCCAGGAAGGGATGTTCCTTTCTATGTCCCCTGAGCTTCCTTACATCCTGCCTCCTACTGAGAGGGCTGCCTTCCTACAAACAACCTCAGAGATCCACCCAAAGAATACTAAAAAAGGTCAAGATGAAAACAAAACTTAGCCATCACAGATGCTGATATCATCCTTCCATCATAATACACTAGATATTCAAATTAATTATTTTTAAAAAGTAAGCCCCATGCCCCTATAAGAAGTATATGCTGAGGTTTGATTACCTGGAAGGAAGTAAGCTTTTATGCAGTCATTTTACTGAAGTGTATGTTCCTTTTCTTTTTTGATTTTCTGATAGTGAGAGGGAATAAAACTTTGTTCTCTCAGTATGGTCATTGGATTTTCAACATGTTTTAATATTTTGCAAATGTCCATGGACAGTGTGAAATAGGCATGTTGGATTACCTGCATGGAAACCCAATGGAGCCATGAGAATGAGCCATGGGTTGCTCTGGGGACCCAATGAAATGCTAGGACTATGGGATGGCTGCTAAGGAGAGCTGCCAGCACTGGATGGAGTTTTCTGGGACTGTGAGTGGTCTGAATGGAGGGGCAGAATTGGAACTCCAGACACTGGCTAGAGTTGTTGGACTTGGAATAATATGGTTTGATGTAGCCCTATTTATTTTAAATCTTGTATCTGTTCAATATGTCTTTGCTATACCCAATGCTATCTTTTGCAGTGTCAATTTATTCTGTGTCATAATGGGTTTTTGTTTGGCTTTTTTTTTTTTTTTTGGTGTTATGGCTCAGTTGAACCATCTTGGATTTGGGGGATGTTTGAATATCATCAGGAATGATAAATATTGTGGGGAGTTTTGGAGTTGAGCTGAATGCATTGCATTTTTACATCATGTATGGTTCTCACAGAGAGGGGGCAGGGGAAGATTATAGTGGTTTGATTCAGATGTCCTGCATAAACTTGATGTGTTCTGTATCATTGATTCCCAGCTGATGGCAGTTTTGGAATTGGAACCTTGTTGGAGGTGTGTTGTTGGGGGTGAGTTTATGGGTGCTTTAATCCACTTCCACTTGCCAGTGATTAGCACACTTTCCTGAGGCTGTTTGCATTGTTGTGGTGATGTTCACCTTCATCTCATGCCGTCATTTTCCCTGCCATGATGGAGCTTTCCCTCCAGTATATAAGTCAAAATAAAATCATTCCTCTACAAGCTGCTTTTGGTTCGTTGCTTTTCCATGCAGCAATGAGAATTTAACTACAATAGCATCCTATGTATCTATGGCATCTGTTTGGGGGTTATTATTCAATTTCAAGTTGAATAAAAAATTTCATTTATTAGCCATAATTCTAAAACCAACAGTGAAGTTTGAGTTCAAGTCTTTAATCGTAAAATAATTTGAGGGGCATATTAAAACTTTGAGGCATGTAGTTTCTTCTTTTGGATACCAGTCATCCTGATCTACATAATATTCCATCTCCAGAGGGAATCTCCACTTTATAAAAAGACATGACTTGGTATAACAGGAGGAACTGGCAGAGACAATGGACACAGAAATTACTGAATCAACACAAATCAGAAGCAGTTACTTAAAAATAAAAGCCATAAAGGAGAGAATTTAGGGGAGAGTGTCTAACACTTTTTATTGAGCTAAAAAGAGATGGGAAGAAACAGTAATAAATCCTCAAATACAAGCTTTCCATGGATCATCTGTGGAAACAACATATCAGATATGTAAACTATGCAGAAGTGAGACCACCCCTGAACTCTGCACTTGGTAGAAACCACTTTCAATCGGGACCTTCCTTCACCCCCTGACGTCTGCTTAGGCCAAGGAGAGCAGCCCTGATCCCACGCAGAGCATAATAATGCTACCTCTAGAAAGTCAGCCATGGAGCATTCTGGGGTGAATAAGTGTATAATGCAATCCACAATATCTCTGATTATGTGATCAATATGAAATAGAATTAGGAGCAAAAAGACATTAAATGTAAGGATTTGAATTTGTAAGTATTTGTCTGGACTGTATTGACTCTTGCCTACTTTACTCACTCTCGGCACATCCCCTTCTCTGACCCACAGGCAGACTTCTGTAGTAACCTGAATACACTTTTGTTGCTTGCTCACATTGACAAAATGGAAGCAGATGGTTATATACACTTGGGGCTGTTCTAAATCCTTTATGTCTATTATGTTATTTTCATAATAACCCTTTGCAGTGTGTACTATTATTACCCCTGTTTTGCAGGTGAGATGACTTAAGACACAAAGTGGTACATAAGTTGCCCAAAGCCATAGAGCCAGTAGTAACAGTCTAGAGTAGAAGCTGAGAAGGCTGTTCTAGAGCCCATCCCTTTTGAAAGGCTGAATCTCTGTTTTTAAGTGTAATGCTGTCCTTATATGAAGGACTCTTTTAGGCCTTCCTATGTCATCCTTCAAAATGTGGCTCTGACTTCTCAATTGCTTAAGGCAGCTGTCCTTTACTCCTTTCGGAGTCATTTGCTTGCTATGTTCTGGTAGATTAGAGAGTCACCTATCTGCCCTTCCTATAGCCTCAGTAGGGTGCTATTGTAGCAGGGCCCACATCTTGTGTGATTTCCCTTTTAATTTTTCATTGCCTTCAATGCACTATAAAATACTGTCCATTAGCTTAGTTGCCATTCATTTTTCTACAACCTTGCCACAATGCACATAGTCCTCAGGAAACACTGAGCAAGTATTTTTGAATGGGCAAGTGTGACAGAGAAAAGAATCATCTTTACAAAGATTTGGATTATATTTCCCATCAAATTGGTGTATGATTTTAAAAAATAGTAGAAATCAACTAGCTGTTTTAAATTGACAAAGTTCAAATTCTTAGCCACCACCACATAGAAAAATAAAATTAAGAATCCATTGAATTTTCAGTGTTGAGATTCAACACTACTTCAAGGTATTGTACAGTTTCAGTCTTAATCCACAAAGTGTCAAATATTTATGTCTCTTTCTTGAAAAAGGGCTCCTTTTTCTCCTGGGATCTGGAGCCTGCTCTCTTGTTTTTACAGAAGGAAAGAATATCAACTCAACAAGTATTTATGACTATATTGTGAGGTTTTTTGTTTGTTTCTTATCAGATACTGAATGATTCAAATCTTAACATCCTTAAAGGAATTTTGGTTTCAAGCTTGAAGTAAGAAATAACCTTTGAGTAGACCCTGATGACAGAAGTCAAGGTGATGGCTTCAGACATGACATGAAGTCAATAGCTTGTTTTGAGACCCATGCTGCTGTCCCTTGCATCTTTAGAGTAAGCAGGGGGTTCTGGTGAGAGTTTCTCTATGTAGCTGCTCCTTTAGTATCTCTCAGAAGTTGCTTCTCTTTGGCTCCCTGTTGAGACTGGGGAAGTCACAGTACCCAGGTTAGAGGCCTCTTCTGTTTTCATTTTGATGTCTCTCTGGAAGACATGCAGACTTCAGAGCCAAAGGGCCAAAGCCCTGGGTTTGTATTCCAAGTAAAGAGGCTTCAGAAATCTCTTCTCTCTGTCCTCCTCTCCTGCTCCTCTTCTTTTGCCTCTGGGTCATCATCTTTCAGCAAATCTCTAAACCCATAAAAATTGTGTAAGATTTTCATACACTGAGACTTGCACATGCATTTTATAAGTTTGCAAGTACATGGCACAGTGGGACATAGGCAAAACACACAATTTATAACTGCTGTCCACTTTGCATTAACTGAGTTGCTGAAGTTAGGAGCAGCCTGTGTACTTGAGATATTTTTCTATGTTAGATGGATGCAATTTGGAATATAATTCCTATTGCAACTAGTGAAAGAGGGCTAAAAGTAAGCTGACTTAAATCAGACCAAGCAGGCTGCAGGGCATTATCTGAAAGCTTCACACATCTAAGAGAATACCAGGAAAACACAGTTGTACCCACAACTGCATCAAGAGAACATCCCTCCTACCCCAGGTTAATTTTAAGAGTTTTCTTCCACTCCAAGGGAAGACTTTTTTCTCTTTACTGGATTTAAAATATTTATACCCTGCCTAGACATGAGAGATGCTTTGTGAAAAGACAAGAAGTATGTTGAACATAGAACATACAAGAGCTGGAAGATCAGCAAGGAAGGAGACCTTTTGAGTTCAGTGTAATTTCATGATCTAATTTCTGAATAGAATCAGTAGCTCTGCTCATTCCCCCCCCCATAGGCATTTAATTCTTTCCTTTCCCACACATCACTATGTCTGAGCTTGAAACCTGCTTTGAAAATTGTGACTGCAATAATGGATTTTTTTCATAGACTATGTTTCCTGGGAGAAGCTGCCATCTCAGAGATTTGATAACCTGCCTTCCCCCCTCCTGGCTCTTTCCTTTCCTCCCTTCTTTGTGGTGGCATGTAATTTTCTCTCTAGGTCCTCACATTCCACCTAATATTTAAATCTTATGCCCTGGAGAATGGTTGTAAGATTCTTTCACCATCCTATTTCCTCAATTATCTCCATTTGTCTGTTGATGTAAAATTCAATCACTACTACATTAAAAAGTAAAAGGGAAGTGTGCTAAGGAGGGATGCTGGGAGTCAGGGATATAAATAACCAGGCTTAACTATTCTCCATTCTTGCTCTCTCTGCTTGTTTCCCATTTTTTTCCCTAGAGAAGCAGAATTCTCAAACGTTTGCAGACCATCTAAAAGAAGATATTGAGGTATATTTGATTCTCCCTTTATCTGCCCTTTGCCTGTAAGTCATACATCTATGTGGAAGGCTGAAGTTACTGGCATGCACACACTGATGAGTCCATCCCTTCAACAGTGTTAGATCCTTCTCTGGTTGTCTAAGGTAGTTTGTGTACTACATATAAGGCAAAGGCAAAAAGGTTTTCTTGGTTATTTTCAGCACATAGAAATGTGTAGATTTTTCTATGCTAAAAAGCAATTATCATAATATAATGAGAACATTTGCACCAGGGGAGGTTGGGTTACTCTGAAAATACAGTATATATATACAAAGGAAATTCCAACACCAATATTTTAAGCGCAATAACCATACCTTCTGCAGAATTATTCCATGTGTGTATGACTGAATTCTGCCAAAGTTATCACTTAATTGTTCCATATAAATTGATGACCATTTGTCTTAGCCTAGTTTCACTCACAAGGGGAGACTTCCTGGGAACCTGTCACATTCCGATGTGGCATCAATTTTGTCCTGTGTGAGCCTGGCACTAAGGAGAGGGGTATAAAAAGTATACAAAAGCTTAGTTATAGGACATAACTATTCGTGTAAGACACAGGAAGAGTCCTTTGAGAAGAATGTGAGATTATGAAGCTGCTGCATAGCAGATGTGAAAGGTTCTATTAATCAGTGCACAAACATGAAGGATTAAATAAATTAGTTTATTCTTAATTGAAAAGCAGAGCTCTTGGCACAAAAGGGACAACTTACTTTATTCTGTCATCAACTAAGAGAGACCATGGCTTGGGCACATGGTTTCAAGTGACCTCAAATATCACATTCCCACAGGTTTCATGGCCTTACCTTTTTATAATTACAGATGAAAAGAAAAACATAAATCAAGATTCTTTTCAAATACATTGGTGGGCTTGTTACAGAAAAGTGGGAGAAACTGTTAAACATGTTAGATGCTGTCTGTTGATATTAGCTCTTGAGTGGGTCTGTAGGATGATACATCTCAAATGGTTTTACATGATAGTCGCAGGGATGTTAAGTCACACACGGGGGTGGCTAAGAAATAAATTTGGCTCTAGATCTGCAACATTCCTACTCTTAACAATCACGATATCCTAGGCAGTCAGTTAGCCTTGAACATTCTTCACCACCAGTGTAGCTTTTGCTTGGAACTTCAGCTCAAATGTGTGAAAAATTAAAAACAGTGCATGATGCACCTGCGAAGTTATAGTGCCAGTAGTGGTTTCATTTTCTTAGTGCTGGGGACTACCATTCATCTCCCAGGAAAGGAGAAATGTGAATAGCCTTCTTCAGCACTGTTGGAAGCAGAGTAAGTTCCTGTAGGAAAAGTGTCAATTGAATAAAACTCTATATTTTATATAATTTCTCTAGTAAAGCAAACAGATAATGGTATTATCATCTAGAAGAAAAATATATACAATATTCCAATATTGTCTGACTTCTACTTTCAGCCAATGATCTTTTCCACAGTGACATTCATACTGTGTCATCGTGTCCTCAGATTGTTACTTTTCCATTTCACTACCTGACTATTCCAGTATGGCTGCTCATCACTTTCTTAATAATCACCTCGTGTTTCTTCTGCTTCCCAATTTGTCTACATTGCTTTCAAAATGAGATGTCTATAGGCAAATGGGATTCTTCAAATGGAATTTCTGTCGTTAAAGGGCAACCTACCATATTCTGTGGCCACAGTCTGATGACTCTATATTGGCATCCCTAAATGATGTCTGCCCTTTTAGACTCAATCTGCCATATTCAGCTCACTGCAGTATCAGCCTCAAAACTGTCCGCCTTCCTGTTCCAGAGATCTTTGACAATACCGGTTTCTGCATTTTCTTCTTCTCAACTGTCTACATGCCAAACGTGCAGGCTTGCTTTTCTTCCAAATGGAATCTCATTTTGTCACTTTCAGCTCCTACTTAAAGTGACATCTCAAGGAGAAAGGCATAAGTTGTTCTTAATACTTTAGTAGGCTATCTTCTTGAGTCCCACAAGTTATCCAGAGCTCGGAAGAAATAGCTTTTAAGCAAGTAGATATATGTTTCTTTTCTGAAAAAAAATTTACCGTCATGTTTTATAAAATGACGCACGTTTTCTAAATGCATGTTGCAAATCTTGCCCAATTCTAGAAATGGGAGGCTCATGCCAGTAGCTCCCCAGTTTGTTTTACCTGGTACCTGACTTGATAAGCGTTCTCAGGATGACTGAGCTTCATTTCGTACAAGAGGAAGAGCTTGTCTTGGATGACTATGGACATCTTGTTATATCCCATTCCCAAATCTGTCAACCATTTAAGGACAGTAGGAGCACAAAACAGTATTTTACTTGTTCATAAGCAACAAGATCCCATGCCTGAAAATAGATATTTTGAAGCATTTCTAGTAAGGACACAAAATTTAGTAGTATATAGTAGGCTCTTTGAAAATCAAGAAGAATATAGCGCTCTAATTTTCTATTTGCTTAATATGCTATATGCACAATTATTATGGTGCCAAAAATGCTTGCAAAATCTAATTAAAATGCCTCAGTAGAAGTCAAGCCCTGATGGATTTATGTCACTTAATGTAATTCAGGTGTTTCAAATAACATTCTCAGTGTACAGAAAAGATCATTCCTTTTATCTAAAAATGTCATTTTAATTATTTTAAAGTTTTCTTAAGAGTATATATTGCATGTTGAACACATTCTCCCAGTTCCTACTCTGTTTTTTCACCATCCCCCATATGTTAGTTCCCTTTGTCCTATCACTCTTTGTGATTTTATGTATTTATATAAAATCAAGGAATGACAAATGAGAGACAAATAGATAAATGTTTTCATTCTGAGACCTGTTTAATTCATTTAAAATAATAGTCTCCAATTGCATCCATTTCTTGCTAATAACATAAGTTCCTTATAGCTGAAACTTTTATTGTGTATATATGTCACCTCTTCTTTACCCGTTTCCCTTCTGTTGGCTACTTGGTTGGTTCATAACTTAGCTATCATGAGTAGTGCTGCAATAAACATGGTTGATGTGCAAGTACCTCTGTGAAATTTTCACTTGGAGTCGTTTGGGTAAAGATATAGCTGTTTGGGTAGTGATATAGCTGGTTCATGCAAAATATTTATTTTTTTTTAATTTAAATTTTAAGTTTTTTATTTGCAAGCAGAGAGAGATAGAGAGGAGAGATAGAGAGAATGGTTGTCCCAGAGCCTCCAACTGATGAGCATGCTTCGTTGTTTCTGGGGAACTTATTCCTCCCCAAGTTCTTCCTCATGTACATCAGGGTTTAGTTTGGGGAAATGTTCCCCATCCTTACTTGATACACTAATTTTCTTAAAACTGGTGATTTTAAATATTATCTCTCTCCATATTTGTAAAAATCTCCCTAAACTCTCCCGGTGCTCTGATTACATACGACAGCAAACTAGCATCTCCACCTAGGTTGAAAACAATTGCCTCACACTGATTTGCCCCAAAAGAGCCTCGATTGAGATCATTCAAACACTTTTCACAGATTCTGCACAGTTAATGTCTGCAATGGCGATGGCAACTCCATCCTTTCAGGTGCTCAGACCTTCTATCATCCAGGCAAACAGAGCTTCTGAAATGTAAGTATTGCAAACCTTACGTCATGTTCTTTTGTTCTTCGTCCACACAAGGGGTGACATTTCACTAGGTCTAGATCAATGATACATTTCAACTTTGAAAAAGCATCAGGTCTTCTGTAACCAGTGAAATTGGCTGCTAGTTATGGACATGGAGTTTATTGTGGAAGAGGAGAGAAAGGAAAGCTGGCCCTGGAGTTCATTCGACCACTTCTGAAGATGCCCCAGCTCTGCAGGAGGCACCTCCCACACCTGCACATCTCTGTCAGAAAGGCGAGTAAATGCAGTGTGTGACGTTGCTAATATTGGGTGATTGGGTGAGTTAGCAACCTTTGTCACAAACATCCTCATGAATATATACGTGTGCCTCAGTTTCTCTGATCAGATACTAGGCATAAGACCAACACCAAACTATATCAAAGGAACCTTTTCAAAATAAAGTGCCATTGGTTCACTAGAAGAACTGGGAAATGAATCATCTGATAGGTGCAATAAAAGGTGAAATTCCTTCAAGCAGTGATTAGGAATGAGGCCTTATCCTTTCTGAGCATGCTCTATTTTCAGATAAAGAGAAAGAGTACTATATGATTGCTAATGCTCTCTCTTCCATATGTGTGGACAAAGGGAGAATGGAGTTATTTCAGAGAATAGTTTGAAGTGTTTGGGAATCAACTTCTGAAATCCTTAAGAATCTAAGCTTCAGATCCCTTTCATGGTGAAGCAGAGAATTTTTGAACAGACCTTACTATATAAAAAAATCTGCAATTGCCTATGTAATAGATATCTGTTAGTGGTCACACATATTTGGCAAGATAGTCCACCTTAAATAATAACAGGAAGAAACAATAATAGGAGGAGGTTCAATGGTTTACTTAAATGCAGGTTATTAATCTACATGTTAGATGATTTGGATGAAAGCAATAATGAAACAACATCTTATCAATTAATAATAATCATTAATAATAATAAAACATGAGTTTTAACAACATAATTAAATAATTTGTCATCATGTTAGATGTCAGGATCTGCATTTGTAGGGCTTCCTGTCAATTTTGCTTCTATATCATATATTTTTATATTTATTTATTAATATTTGTATTCTGTGACAAGGTATATTGTTAACTATACAAAAGAATTTTATTTATAAATTTTATTTCAAATGCTAACTCCCAAAGGCCTCTCTGCTTATGTCCCAGTTAGTAAATATGAAACTAAGCTACATTACATTAGGTGGGACACCTGTCATATTTTTAATTAATGATGATACAGATGCAATTGTGTTCTGTTTGAACAATTCTTTCCTTCATTATGATAAGTGAGAAATTAATATTTTCAACACTTAGACAATTATGATAGTTGTAGTTACTTTTTATTTTAAAACATGTAGTTTATTTAGCTGTACTGATGCTTAAATTGTCTTGTTAACCTGTGGGTAGGGATTTATGATTTGGACCCAATTTTAAATTTTCATAGTCCTACATGAACACTAGGTGGCACTGTTGTCACAACGAAGACCCCCGGGATGAGCAGCTTCTTCCGATTCTAGAAATAGAACCTTTTGCTGAAGCTCTCAAGACCTATGTATTTCTTCCCTTTTCCAGTGTGATTAAAATATAACTGTAATAAACATAAAATAGAGAGATTAAAATTCATCGTCAACATCTGCTATTCACTAAGAGGTGTGAACCATAACTTTTTAAGAATGTGTTCTGTGAATTCTAGAATTTAAAAGAAATGAATAAAGAAGTAGCTATTATGAATAAATATTCTATTTCCTTTGTTCAAAATTTCTACTGAAATGCAGGGAATGATGATGTATGTCTGTAGTCCAGGCACGTGGGGGCTGAGGCAAATGATCACAAGTTTGAGGATAGCTTGGGCTACACAGTGAGACTCCTGTGTGCGTGCGTGCACACACACGCACACACACACATGCACACTACACACACGCATGAGCACACACACACAGGCTCACACACACAAACGTGCATGCACGCACACACACACACAAACTACGCACATGAATGCACACATCCACGCACACACAATACACACACATGCACCCACAAACAAGCACACACACGTACACACATACATGCATGCACACAGACACACACGCATGTGCACACACATGCACACACTCAGGCACACACACGCACACACAAACTACACACACTCACACACATGCACGCACACACACGCACACACACTTTTATTTCTTTATTATAAAATGTTATATCAAAATACTTTTAACAAAACTTTTTGAAACATATTGGCTCGCGTTTTATGATATGATTAACCTTGTGCTAAAGGTCCGGCCTCCAACTGGACACTATTGGCAGGTGGTCAACATGTGGAGTGTAGACCATTAGGAAGTGGTCCTTTAAAAGGCATTATGGGAAGCTGGTCCTTATTTTTCCTTTTGTATCTTGGCAACCATGTAAAGACGAGCTTGCTCTACCATTCCTCCTTCCTTCCCTCCCTCCCTCCGTCCCTCCCTTTCTTTTCCTTTCCGCTTATCCTCTTCCTCCTCCTCCTTGTTTTTTAAACAGAGTCACATATAATCTAGGCTGGCCTTGAAGTTACTAGGTAGCTGAAGATAACCTTGAACTCCTGCTTCCAAGTGCTGTGTACTTGTAACCATGATGTGCAGCCCTAATACTAAGCTTAAACCTGTAAAACTGTGAGTCAAAATAAACTCTCCTCCAAATAAGTTTGTTATCTTAGGTATCAGTTAAAGAAATTCAAAGCTGACTGGCTCATTGTGGTATGCAGGGAGTGGTGCTTACATTCAGAGCCTCAAGAAATTTCTATTATCTATCTGTCTGTCTATCTATCTATCTCTATCTATCTATCTATCTATCTATCATGTATCTATCATCTAGATAGAGAGGGAAACAGAGAAAAGAGAGAGAGAGAGAGAGAGAGAGAGAGAGAGAGAGAGAGAGAGAGAGAGAGAGAATAGGTTTACCAGAGCCTCTTGTCACTGCTAATGAACTCCAGACATGTGTCACTCTGTGCTGTTTGGCTTTATGTGGGGGCTGGGAAACTGAACCTGAGCCAGCAGACTTTGCAAGCAAGTAAGTGCCTCTAACCACTGAGCAACCCCCAGCCCCTAGGAACTTTGATTTTTTTTACCACCATTGGTTCTATAGGCCACCACAACCCATTGCAGAGCAACAAAATAATTAGAGCCTCTCTAACCTATAAAATAGTTAATAATATGAGTGAACCTCACTTAAAGTGAGCCATTGTGCAGAAACCCACTTACCATGATAATAAACACAATTAGACCTCAGTGTGTACCTGCTACTTCTACCTCAATAGTTATTTAAAATTTTTTTTAGTTATTTTATTTTTTGCAAGTGTGTGTAGTGTATGTGTGTGCATATGAGGATGTGTGTGCATGCAGGTATGTGTGCATGTGAGGATGTGTGTGCATGCAGGTATGTGTGCATATGAGGATGTGTGTGCATGCGGGTATGTGTGCATGCAGGTATGTGTGCATGCAGGTATGTGTGCATGTGAGGATGTGTGTGCATGCAGGTATGTGTGCATGTGAGGATGTGTGTTCATGCAGGTATGTGTGCATGTGAGGATGTGTGTTCATGCAGGTATGTGTGCATGCAGGTATGTGTGCATGCAGGTATGTGTGCATGTGAGGATGTGTGTGCATGCAGGTATGTGTGCATGTGAGGATGTGTGTGCATGCAGGTATGTGTGCAGGTTGAAATCATGTGTTTTCTTCTTTGCTCTCCACCTTAGTCTTGAAACTGGGGTTCTGGCTGAAGCTAGAGCTCATGAATTCAGTTAGTGAGAACAAGGTCTTCTCTGGTTCCAGCTCCCCAGCCCTGGGATGACAAGCATGCTTTACCATGCTCACCACTTTGCACTGATGCCGGGGATCAGAACTCAGTCCTGTATTTGCACAGCAAGCCCTCTCCTCACTGAGCCATCTTCCCAGCTGCTCTTCTTGCCATCTATGTGTCCTCAGTCCCTTCACCTCAGAGAAGATTTCAACAATACATAACTATGCTGATCTTGGCACTAAGCCTGACACAAAATGATTTGACCCTCTCAAAGGAAACAAGGAAAACCCAACAATTCCAGTCTACTTACCAAAACAAAAATATTAAAGAATAAAAATGAAAAATTAAAAAATGTTAGTTACAAATGAGAATGTGATGCTGTAATTTGCTGACCTCACTATAAAGAGCACATTCTTTACTGTCACCAAATTCAGGTCCTTTCGTTCTTTCAGAAATGTATGCCAGGGGCCACTTTGTGCACCTGGCTTTATGTGGACACTGAAGAATCAAACCTGTGATGGAAAGCTTAGGCAGCAAACACTTTTATATGCTTCATTTGATATTTATTTATTTATCCTTATTATGAATAAGTATATACATTGTATAATCAAATCTTGTGAATGTGCCCCCATTTCCCTCCTGTCTGTCCCCTACCCACTGGGGTCCTTCCTTGGTGCACATACTGGAGCTGTCCATAGGCTAGGGGTTATGAACTGCACCAGAGGTAGCCAGTTTTCCTTTCTCTTTCTTTTTTCTTTCTCTTTTTTTCTTCCCTCTTTGTGTGTTGTTGCTGAGGAGGGCAATGTCTCTGGATATTCTCCCCCACCATGGTTTTTAGTCTTTCCACCCTCCCTTCCATTCAGTTCCCTGAGTCATAATGGGTGAGTTTTAAGTCTGCTTTATTGTTGAGATCTTAAGTATCTCTGGATCTTTGTCCTGGGTTGTGTTGGGTATCATTGATATCTGTCTCCATCGACCTATCATGGGTTATCAGATCTCCCTATAGCTCAGGCTGACCTGGAATTCACTATGTAGTTTCAGGCTGGTCTGGAACACACAGTGACTCTCCTACCTCTGCCTTCCAAATGCTGGGATTAAAGGCGCGTGCCTTGATGCCCAGCCCTCTATGTGCTTTTTATTTTTACTTTGTTTTTAATTTTTTTCATTTATTATCCATATTTAGATACATTGAATGAGCAAATAATGAGTTGGTATCCCCAGTTCCCCAATTCCCCTGTTCTGTGTCCTCAATTAGCTGGATATCCTCCTCCGTGGGCAAACTGGATCAGTCCATGGGACAGGGGGTTATGGATAGACTAGGAGTCAAGTCAGTTCCAGCCCCCCTTTGTATGTTGTTACTGAGGGGCCCATGACTCTGGATATTCTCCTCCACCATGGCTCTCACAATCTTTCCGCCCCCTCTTCTGCTCAGTTCCCTGAGTCATGGTGGGTGAGTATTAAGGCTGTTTTATTGTTGAGGTCTTAGGTGCCTTTGTACTTCTGCTTTAGGTTGTGTTGAAAATCGTTGGTGTCTGTCTGTCTGGCTTATCCTGGGTTGACTGACTGGCTATAGTTATGGGTCTCTTGCTTATCCTACCACTCTCTGAGGGGTTCCATATGGATCCTCCACGCAAGATCTGGTATGGCTCATCTCTTGCCCGGATGTCAGCTAACACTTTTAACTAATGATCTCTCTCCCCAACTCTATTTTTCCTATATTCTATCAACCCCCCCCAAAGGCTTTATCATTAGGGCAATTTAAGCTATGATTCTTATGTTTGCTGCTAATGTCTACTTTGTTTTAATTTTTTTTTCATTTATTATCCATAATTAGATACATTGAATGAGCAAATAATGAGCAAATAATGAATAATAATGATCTAATGAATAAATCAAAGCCAACACTTCATCACCTTTCTGAGTCTAACAGGGATTTATTTTATGGAATATATTTTCAGTTTCACTTAAAAGTTATTATAACAATTGCAATACCTACACTTAGAATAGCCAGCTTGGAGTAGTGTGTACAAAGTGAGATCTAAGAACAGTAACAGATGACTATTAGGGAAATGCCCTATGCTGCAGGAACTATGCTGACCTCTTAGTTATGCAATGCCCAAGATTGACTGAAAGCCAATACTACAAATAAGGAAACTGGACCTCAGATAGGTTAGACAACTTATTCATGATGGCACAGTTAAGTAATCTTGGGGCTGGATCTTTTTTAGGAAATGTGTGTGTGAGAGAGAGAGTGTGTGTATATGTGAGTGTGTGTATTTATATGTGTGAGTGTGTGTATATGCACATGTGCACACACATGTATGTGCACATACACATGTGCTATGCAAACACTTGAGGAAGCAAGAGAAGGGCATTGGATATCATCTTTATCATTTTACCATATTTTTCAGTTAGGATGGCTGACCAGAGAAATTCCTCCTGTCTCCTGTCTCTACTGCCTTTCACACGAGGCTGATAGTCATTTGTGCCATGCCCAGACATTTTCCATGGGTGCTGGGGGTTGAACTTAAGTCCTAGTACTTTGCAGCAAGGACTCTCACCCACTGAGTCATCTCCCCAGCCCTGGGGGGCTGGAATTGAAACTCAAATATTTCTGACTTCAAAGCCTATATTTTATAATTCCCTATAGGAGAATAATTAATTAGGAAACTCAGGTTCTATGTGTTTGGAATGTCAGCTTTGGTAGCTCATCATGGAAACAGAAGGGAGTACATTATTTAGCTGACATACCCAAGTGAGACTGTAGCTCAAGTGTACAAAGCTCACAGGGGAAAAGTCCCACTAATAAACAGCATTAGTTTACTAACACGGTTCATTAGATGTCTCCTGTGTGCCAAGTTGCAAGGGATCTGCAGGGAAAAGTAAATAAAGGAAAGAGTGAAACAGCACCCGGGAGAGGAAACCTGCACAGGAATGACAATACCTGGCCCTGGAAACTTGTGAACCCAGGCTCGCAGGCGTTTTGTTCCCTCTAAGAACGAACATGTGGGTTGTAGTACTCCATATCCACAAGAATGGAAAGTCAGTAACAGTAGTGACGTAAAAGATTGAACAACGAGATGAGAATAAAATGATGTCGCCAGAGGAAAAAAATTAATCAAAGTGAATGAGGTTGGCTCCGTTATTTGGGCTCCATCTCCCCCAGCGTGTGTCTCCGCAGCCTGAGCTCCCCTCATAGACTCTCGCTTCTCTGCCGTCTTTTCTCAGCCTCATCGGTCAGGAGAATAAGTGGTTGTTGTATCAATATATTTCTTATATTAAGACCATCTGCCAGCTCAATTACTCGAGTACATTCTCACAGTATGAGATTTCTCGGAGGAGTAATTCGATTGAAACACTGCAGAAATTATATAAATGTCCTATGAGACTGAGGAGAGAAATACTTGGAATGACAGTCAGGGTTGGAAAATTCTTCTCTTTCTGCTCTTGTTTTTCTCCTAAACTTCAGAAACTTCCTTGCATTTTGTCATCTTCAAATGACATATGGTGCTTTTGCTTATGCAATTGAATTTTGATGAAATAGAAATTTACATTATTAAAATTTTAAAAAACGCAGGAAAGTCAGGAGTATTTAAAGGCAGCCCTATATAATGAGATCAACGGCAGTGGAAACCACAACTAAATCTCAGTCTCCATTTCTTTTCACAGTCTTTATTTCCTTACAACAGTATTTCCTTCTCTTCACATAAAGCACATGTGGCTTGGGTGAAAATACTAAGGGAAGTCTTCTCTGACACACTTCCCTCATATGTGATTTTTGAGAAATTAAAAGTAGACTCTTAAACGATACAAACGTATTTGGCATTATTTTTGTACCTGGTTACTGAGTAACTATGAACAATAAAGAAATATTTTTTCCCACCATAGAAAATGGTACCTGGTATACATTCTGATGTAAATAGAAAGTTGATATTGAAAACGGTCATTCCTCATGAGGGGAAGAAAATGTGCTCAAAATGCAGCCAGGAGTATTGAAGTTAAACACAGAGGATTTGCTTTTATGGAACCCTCATTGTTAAAACAGTTGGGGGCCCTGGTGCTCATTTGTTTCAAAGTCTTGCTTTTTTTTTTTTTTTTTTTTTTTTTTTTGAGATACAAATGCTGGACCAGCTCAAGCCTGGCAATTTGGATTTTTTTTAGAAGCCATATTCCTATTTCGTTTCTTTTTAAGAGAATCAAATCTCCACATTTATACATCATCAGTTGGTCTTTTTTTTTAAGTTCAGATTTTAAGAAGAAAATGAGCTTAATGAGACTCTGTTTTGATGACTATATAATGCCTATTCCAGAGTTTTGTTGATAATTCAGCATCCTCAGTGTTCAAGGAGAAGGTTCAGTGCAGCTGGCTGGGCAGGAGGATGAACCGCCAGCAGCCTGGGTGCTGAGACCACGTTCTTTCACTCATCAATCGGCTGCTGGGTTCAAAGCACTCCCCGTGATTATTCCCTTTCTCTCCCGGGATGAAATTCTCATGGGAAGAGGTGAAAAATAAGCCATCTTACTAGAGATGCTCTTATTTTCTTCCTGAATTTTTTCTCGACTCCAGTCTATATTAAGAGCAAAAGATTTACTGCACAATGTCCACTGAGCAAACTCTTTATTCCACAGACAAGAGAGTTGCTAGGGAGAGAGGTCATGATTCCATTCTTTATGTTTTAATTAAAGTGCCTAAAGTGCATTTATTTAGTTAATATTTATTTAGTGAAGGTCAACTCCTCCGACTGCAGAGCTTGATGCTGCTGAGCCCTGGGCAAAGGTGCAGAAGCCATCGGTATAACTGTTCTCCACATTTAGAGAAAAGGGTGTGGGTTTTGAGCCTTTGGAGCTACCTCACTCACGTTTGCCAGTGCTAGGTTTCGGATTTATTACAGAAAATTGAACATAGCTAGTTTTCTGAATGATTTCAGGAACTCTTCATCCAAGTGTAAAAATTAACAAATGTACTTGAATATGTTATAAGCTCTGATATTATAAAACACAAGAGTATGCTATTAGTCACTTGAGAGGTAAGGTGAGAAAATCAAAATGAAAAGTCTGCAACAGTGGATAGAGCTTTGAATTCAGGGCAGCTACTGTATCCCCAAGTTCTTGGGAGTGAAAAGATTATTCCATAGCCACAAAGACTGATTCTATACACAGATCAGACTTGAACTTTAAGTGTGAAGTAGACCAAAGCTTCTTCACTGAATACCATAGTTATTAGTGTTTCCAATGGGTTAGTTTAAGAAATTTCATATATTTTCTTAAGTGGGATTTGTGATTAAAACAGCTAAACATGAAAGCAAATTATGTGTGGGGAACACCGGTCACTTCTGGTCATTTTCAGCAACCTAAATATGCCAGTGGACATCTGGAGAACTTATAACCCACTGAGTGAACGCCAGCGTGAATCAGTGAAGCAGACAGTAGGGAAGACATAAAGATCCCCTCATTCCTTCCTTTCCATCTTCAGCCATGCGATGTCATCTTATCTTAGTTCCCAATTTTTTTTAAGCAGTAACAAAAATTTGGTGGTAAATGAAAATCACAATAGTTGGCACTGGTGTAGATCGTTTGCTAAAGTACGATAGGCTGTATTAAATCTATGTTTAGCTTGTCTGGGTCTATTCACATCCTTAGCTTTCAGAGCTCAGTGTCTGCACAACACATATAAATTGGTGCTTTACTATGAGGATACAAATCCTGGGAGAATATCTCAGTGGTAGAACTTCTGTCTAGCATCCTAGAGTTCTGCATTGGATTCGCATCACTGAGAAAAAATATGAGGAAGAGTGGGGAAGAATTTGAGTGAATTACTTTTGTCTACTTTTGAATTGGGTCATGCTTGTTCCTGTCGATCTGCAGATTCATTGAAATGTCTTTGGCAATGAAGGCTGAGTATGGATAGAGTTTTGAAGCAGAGAATTAAAGTACATTTTAGAAAAAAAACTAAAACAACAGATTGCAGAAATGACTGCAGAAAGAAGAGATATTTATACAGAAGGACATGAGTCAGAAGGAGGGTGACAAGTAGGAAGGGGTTTCCTACCGGTGGACCTCCCTCCTCGCTGTCACCCACACCTCCATTTAAGCCATATGACACTTAGCTTTGGCTGAAATTAGTCCTTATATTTGTAAACCTGCAGTGCTCTCAGCGTCCCAGGGGATTATACACGCATTTGAAAATGCTGGAGGCTTAGGAGCTAGTTCAGTGGACAAAGCGCTTGCTGGGCAAGCAGAAACCCTGACTTTAATACTCAGTACTTACGAACAATGTCAGACATGGTGGCTCACTCCTGTAATTCCAGTGCTGGAGAGGCAGATTCCAGAGGGGCCCGAGGCTCAGGGCTGGACATTGTAGCCTAATTAGTGAGCTACTGGCCAGTGAGAGACCCTGTCTCAAAAATGAAGTACATAGGGCTGGGGAAATGGCACAGTGGTTAAAAGCACTTGCTTACTAAGCCTGACAGGCCAGGTTTGATTTCCCAGTACTCACATAAAGCCAGATGCCTAAAGTGGTGCATTCATCTGGATTCATTTGCAGTGGTAGGAGGCCCTGGCATGCCCATGCACATTCTCATTCTCTCTCTGTGTGTATCTTTCTGCCGCTCTCTACCTCTTTCTCTCTCTCAGATAAATTAATTAATAAGTAATATTTTTCAATACTTATTTAATAATAATAAATAAGTATATTCCTGAAAGTTCATTTTTGTTACCTTGTTACAGATGAAGAAGCAACAACACAAAGTGAACTTGTTCTAGTTTTGAAATTAAGACAAAATTGGAACCAAATAAAATTCACCTTATTTCCTTTAAGAGTTGTAATGAGCAGTTGAAACTAAGATCACCACGTATGTAATTCAAAATCATAATTACTAATATAATTCATATTTTATGAAGGGAGAAAAATCAAATTGCCCAGAAACCTTATTTTCCAATGCACCATTTCTTAATATTCATAAGCACCTCACATGAGCTGCTTTCTAAAAACATGCTCACACAAAGCCCCGTTTAATTTTTAACTTTTTCTAATTTGAATATTGTCAAAACAGGACACAATGCACTTAGGAAAGGCATATAGGTGTATCAGGGGAATTGGTCAAATCCATGTGTTTATCATTTGTTATGAGGATTCAAAGTTAGAATTCCTCACATTGATTTGCTAACTATTATAGTTCAAAAGAAAACCCAACTACTCTGGAATCAGTCCTGGGGTCAAAAATTATGATAATTTGTTAGCTATATAATGGCAGGTCATGAAGATATTTTGTAATAACTTGCCTCTTTGTAAAAATTTTATGAAGTATTGTTTCAACATATAACACCTAGGCCTAAAAGTCATTTTATGAAAATAAAAGATTTTGTCTATGGTTTAGACATCAGGTGTTTATATATATATATATACATATATATATATATATATCTTGCCATATTTGTTAATTTAAAAATAGAATCTACAATGTGTTAAATCAATGACACATTTTACAAGATTGACATAAGAGCTTTCAGAAACTAGGTTTAGAGGTGCAGTTTATTTTCACAAATATCTACTTGTGCGTGTGTGTGTGTGTTGCGTGTGCACATGTGTGTGTCTTCCCTATAAACTCTAATCTAACTTTTACATCCATACTCTTTTGAAACTTTCTCAAAGACTCATCACTCTTGCAAGAAAAATATGAGGCAGGTTATTTTACACTACACCTTCCATTTGCAAACTTCAAGTGCAAGCATCGTTCTCACGTTGTTACAGATTCAGGACACTGTTAATGCTTCATTACCAAGGCAGATGTGGGTGTCAGCAGCATTCCCCCTGACTGCTCAAATGCATGTTTATGAGAAAGTGCTTAATTCAGAACTACAAGTGGACAGGGCTATCCAGACCTCTTCAGGACTATTATTACGGGTTTCATATCTTTTGCTGGTATTCTCCTCTTTTTTAATAGGTGAGGTAGCTGACAACTGAATTAGTATACTCTCCTTAGTATGCCCGTGGTTCATGACAATAGCCTGAGGGGAAAGATATAGATAACTGAGAAGTTTTCTCACTGTTGTGATATATTTTTTCATATAGTTAATAAGACAATTGACATTCTGTCAGAATGGTATAATGCAGTGAACTTGTGGTTTCCCTTGTGCTACCACTAGGAGGAGATGCATTTTGTTTAATAAAATAAAAGAAAGAAAAAAGAAAAAAGAAAAGATGAAAAAGAAGCAATTTGTTGAAAAATATGATACTTTGCAAACTTTAATGTCCTTTGGCTTTCTTAGATATCAGCAGCCTCTAATGTTGTGAAATAGCCTGTCTGGGTTTGTTGTGGGGATGAAAAATTAAATAAAATAAACAAAGAAAACTTTAAAAGTTTTAAAAGTACTGTGTGGTCAGCTTTCTAGTTGCTGCACAGAGAGAACCCAAGCAAAAGCGGCTTGTAGAGGAATGGGTTTATTTGGCTTACAGACTCGAGGGGAGACTCCATCCTGGCAGGGAAAACGATGGCATGAGCAGAGGGCTGGACATCACCTCTGCCACAGCACTGCAAACAGCGGCAGGAAGGTGTGCCAAATACTGGCAAGGGGGAGCTGGCTTATAACGCCCATAAGCCCGCCCCAACAACACAGCTCTAGTGAGGTTCTAATTCCCGAATTGCAATCAACTGAGGATTGATCTATCAGAACACATTTATTTGTTTGTGGGGGACACCTGGATCAAACCATGACAGTCCGCCCCTGGCCCCCACAAACTAATAATCATACATGATGTAAATACAATGCATTCAGCTCAACTCTTAAGTCCCGACAGCTTTCAACTGAGCCATAATACCAAAAATAAACCCATAATGGCACAGAACATTCACAATGTAAAACATGAGGCACAGCAAAAACAGATTGACCAATACAAGATTTAAAACAAACAGGGCACCATCAATCTCTAACTCCAATAACACAAGTCTCTTGGAGATTCAATTCCGCCCCTCCAGCTCGGCTACTCATAGTCCGGGAAAATGTCATCCGGTGCTGGCAGCTCGCCTTGGCACCCATCCGTAGTCCTGGAATTATTTGGGTCTCCATTGCAACCCACAGTTCATCCTCATGGCTCCACCGGGCTCCATGAAGGCAACCTTGCACACCTGCTTCACATGCCGATGGCCATTTTTCAAAAACAAAAGTGTTGCAAATCCAATGACCCTCTCTTCTTCCATTTGCCAT
>PVHP010000058.1:157498-211313 GCA_004024765.1 Zapus hudsonius
TCCATCTTTACGTAAAACAACCCTGCACAGGTTTCCAGGACACAGGCAGGCAGAGCGCAGCAAGCCTCGCACGAAAACTGCTTCTGGCACAGTCCTGACAAAGTTCTCTCTCACCCATAAGCCAAACCTCACAGTCCATAGTTCTCATTACATTCAGGTCTTTAAACTCTGACCAGATGATCCAATACGCTGTACTTACAGCACTGCAAGGCACCTCTTAGGAAAAGCTTTCCAATCTGTCCACATTCCTTCTGCAGAACACTTCCAAAAGCCCAAAGCCACAAGATCAGGGTTCTAGCAGCAACAGATGACCCCACATCCTGGTACCAAAACTGTGTGGTCAGCTTTCTAGTTGCTGCACAGAAAGAACCCAAACAAGGATTGGTATCCAGCCCCCAGAAGGCAGTTAGTGTAGTGCTGGAAGGCACTGCACAGGCTGCCAGGGGAAACTGATCAATGACAGCTGGAATAAACAGAGACCACTGACATGAAACACAATATGCAGTCATGAGTAGGCTGACCACACCTCCTACTGGGAGAGAACAGCAAACCAAGAAAGGAGCACATGTGTAATGGAGGAGCCTGGGCCTGGGGGATACAATCAACAGCTTTCAAATTTGGCCAATTTTCCACTTAGTGAGGGAGACCCCTTGTCTGGAACTTGGGATTCAAGGCAACAGGCACCAGATCCCATACTCTTGGGCTTCCAGGACAAATTGCACTATGGGAGCGATTTATGGGGCGGCTACTAAAAATAGAATCTAGGTAATCCAGAATTGTGTATATTTGTTAACTTACACTGATCTCATTCTCCGATGGAGATTGTGTTTGTATTTTTCAGGATGCAGCTAGAGAGCTGGGGCCCATCTAACCCTACCAACCGACTGTAGGCCTATAGCTGAGATTCTGGCAAAAGAGGAGCCACCACAGCCATACCATGGAGGATCCATATGGAACCCCACAGAGAATGTCCGGATGAACAAGGGAGCCACAGCCATTCAATCAACACAGGATAAGCCAGTGAGACAGAAACCAAGGATTTTTGACACAAAGACCCCTAATCTCACAACCTTAAAGCAGCCTTAACACTCATCCACCATAACTCAGGGAACTGTGTGGAAGAGGGCACGGAAAGAATGTGACAGCCGTGGTGGGGGAGGCTATCCAGAGGCATGGCCAGGATAACCTGGCTGAATACTAGGCTATCCATGGTCCCCTGTCACAAGGACTGATCCAGACGACCCATGGAGGAGGTTATCCAGCAGTTTGGGGAGGGGAGGGCAGCGGGGAATTGGGGATAACAACTCATTGTTAACCCACTAAATAATGTAACTCATTATGGACAATAAAAAAAAGAAAAAAAACAACCCAAACAAAAGCGGTTTGTGGAGGAATGGGTTTATTTGGCTTACAGACTTGAGGGGAGACTCCATCCTGGCAGGGAAAATGATGGCATGAGCAGAGGTCTGGACATCACTTCTGCCACAGCACTGCCAACACCGGCAGGAAGGTGTGCCAAACTCTGGCAAGGGGAAGCTGGTTTATAACCCCATAAGCCCGCCCAACAAAACAGCTCTAGTGAGGTTCTAATTCCCGAATTGCCATCACCTGAGGATTGATCTATCAGAACTCATTCATTTGTTTGTGGGGGACACCTGGATCAAACCATGACAAGTACTTAGGATTAAAGCAGACCTCTAACCTGCTCTCTAAGGTTTAGGAGACATTGTGGAATAGATGGCAGGAAGAATGTGAGAGCGACAGAGTAGGAAGGTGTTCTGTGAGTCATTGTCCTTCCCACAGGAATGAATCCACCTGTGTACGAAGCTCCACTGAAGTTAAAGCCTTGGGGTAATGGGGACAGGGAGGAGGGGGCATAAGAGAATAACCTAAAGGGGACATGACCAATTTGCAATATGTTCATAAAGTTCTCAATAAAAAATATAAATTTATTAAACAAATTTTAAATGAATTCATTAAATAAATTTTAGCTTGGCATCAAGGCAAAATTTCCAAAATGTTCTGATATGATGCCAAGCATATTTCTGCCACTTTGTACTATGCATTCATGCAAAGCAGCATTCTCAACATTGAGAAGCAAGTCAAATGAGTCAACTCTGGCATAGCTTGAAGATGATTTATATCATGGTGTCAAATAGCCAAGATTCGATTCTTAATGGAAAATTATTATTCTTTATTTTTGAGGTTGGGTCTTGCTATTACCCAAGCTTACCTGGCACTCAGTAGTCCCAGGCTGGCATCGAACTCATGGTGATCTCACTCCCTCTGCCTCACGAGGGCTGGGATTAAAGGCATGTGTCACAATGCCCAGGACTCTTTATGGAAAATTAAACAAGCACAGCCAAAAACTTTTTATGATGCAACATTGACAAGGAAGAAAGCTGAAAGTATGTGATCTGTCCTCTCTAAGCAATGCTAAACCTATGTGTGAGTGTGAGTTCCTCAATAAGACGCATTTTGAAGGCAGGATCATTTTTACACCTACCTTTGCCCCACATTCTCTTATTATTAGATATTGAAGCATATCCATGTTACACATTAAAATGCATGTGCATATATGTAAAATATTATGCGTTGGATTGTGGTGAATGAGTTAATATATATTATATTTCAAACATTTCACTAAAATTGATCATGTTCTCTTAAATTTTCAAAATATACATCTCTGTTTTTGAACTAATAGTTATTTTATGTCCTTTATATTCCTCACACCTCCTAAGAACTATTCATAGCATCTTGTATACTCTAAAGAGACAATATCCTCTAAGGCATATGTTGAGGACTGGGTCCTTTCAAATGGCAGAAGATACAATTGTTTACAGTGGATGCCAAATATTTCCCACTTGATTGCATGACAGAGTCACATGATATGACATGAATATTCCCAAAATAAAATTTTCAATATCAAGCACATGGTATTTACTAACACACTACTCTAAATTGATATGGTATGTATGTTTACTTTGCCTTATTATAGTAACACACTTTATACTTCAGATAAAAAAGTCTTATTGAAGAATGTTTTGAGAATGATCCATTATTAGGTATGATGGCAATAACTGAAATTAAAAAGGGCTGTGGAGGGTCTTTTACAGGGGTTTAACCCTGCCTTTCCGATCTACAGTCTCTCATGTCTTCCTCTGATGAGCCTATTCTGGACCTATAACATAGACACTTGTCATGAGTTAACAAAGATAACAATATCATCGGTTAATATGGATTTCACTTTTGAAATTTAATATTAATAAGCCATACATTATCCTTTTTTAAAAGCATGCTTCATTTTTCCATTTTGGTGATGACTTCATGGCTTGGGACACAAACATGTAGCTCAAAAGTATATATGAAACATCTTAAGTAGCTTGTGGCTATGAAAGTTTAGCCTGTGGCCGAAATATAGACTTCATTATCCCTATTCAGAAAAGGAAATTCCTGAGGGCATAAAACAGGGTGATTTAGGTGTGGTATGATAGCAGAAGCAATGGTAGGGTCACACCAAACATATGCATATACCCCAAATCCACTTCACTTTCCACTGAGTCACAAAAACATTCCCTTCCTTCTAACCAATAGAACTTCTTGTCACATGCTCCACTTTTTAATTTTTTTAATATACCAAGATATAGCACGGAATAAACTTCCTTGCTATATGTTTGATTTAGAGAAATCTGAACCTACATTAAAACCTTCCTAGGCTGTGCCATTCAAGAAGACAATCATCCGTGTTTAGATTTTTGGAACTATTGGAAGATTGTCTGATAATGAAACCCAAATAGTTCTTTATGTATGTTAGCATTTTGAGAGGACCTTAAATAACCATCTATGTAGGAAATGGAGAAAAAATGATAAAATCTTACTGTAGTCATTAGGTCACTGATTCTCTGATTTCAGACATGTGCTGCTATCAAATAGAAAAAGTTAGCCTGTGTCATAATTTCTTGGAATCCCCATGAGTAACTGTTGGGTTGGTTGTGGTATGGGAATGACAGTTTACTTTGGCTGAGACCTAATAAGCATGTACCCAAGACCAGAATGTTGTGTAAGAGTCCCAAGAGTTGAATTCAAGGAAGACAGTTAAAAGTCTTGCTCTAATCATCAGTTAGGAAGAAAGAGATCCATTTGATGTTCAAAGATCCCATATTTGGCCATAAAAACTTCTTTTTGATTGAATATGCATGACAATATGGGAAATGCATCACTCTTCTTCTTCCATCAGAAGAATCCCCTAAGTTTCAGACCATCTCCCCCAATTCAGTCAGAAATAATCCCTAGTAATTATGATAATTAGCATCATAAACTCTAGCTTGGAAGAATAACACAAATTAATAATTTAAAAGATAAGTTTGATGTCTATCATATTCTTTACTGGACTATTTGTTTCAGGCAGAAAAAAATTCACTATGTTTAATTGTACTAAATTTGGGGTAATCTAGGGAGAAACTAGAATGAAGCTGCCTGCTTCCTTGCTGTCACTGTTAGGGCAAGAATGGCTACTCATATTTCAGATTCAGTGATACACGAGTAAGGCACAGAGTCTTATAACACAGAAGGTTAGAAGAAGGGCGAGAGCCAATTTCACATATTTGAACATTCAGAATCCCATGAAGGTGAGGACTAGTCATACCAGATTTTGAAACAAGGTCAGATGGCATCATTTGTGAAAGAGTGATCACTATCACTTTCAGTATGCTCTTTGAGAGACTAAGAACTCTCTAGAAGATTTTCCATATCCTGATTGCTCAGCGAGGAGGTACTGGGACTGTACTAGAACAATACCATTTTAAGTGCTTAGTTAAGTCAAAAGGTAACAGGCAAACAAATGTCCTTGCACAAGTTTCTCAAAGATAATTCTTCATGCCCTTTCTCCCTCCCAAGACACTAAACATTAGCTGAAAGATATGTAGAATCCTCTAGTGTACTCAATTGTACTTATTTATACATTCATTTGCCTTACTGCAGATTAGAGGAGCTATTACTTATTTATGTTGAATGATTTGGCTTTTCTAAAATATTGTGAACCTTGCACCTGTTTGATAACTTGGC
This sequence comes from Zapus hudsonius, assembly GCA_004024765.1. Classification (NCBI taxonomy): domain Eukaryota; kingdom Metazoa; phylum Chordata; class Mammalia; order Rodentia; family Dipodidae; genus Zapus; species Zapus hudsonius. Next base: position 162,563 of record PVHP010000058.1, read on the forward strand.
ATATTTCTAGGTACACAAGTATGGAGCTTACAAGAGAGAAAGCAGAGGCGGGGTTCCTGAGACCCATTAATCAGATGTGATGGCTCCTTTAAGAGGTAACACATTAGATTCTGCAAGGGTTAACATGTTCACCGCATTGTTTTAACTATGTCCTGTGGCCAAGCGATAGGAAGAGTAGCTGCTCTTGTAACTAGTGTGATCATATCCACTTATGGAAATGAGTAAGTCACCACAGAAACACCTCCTTCACACAAACAGCTCTGAGGAAACCGTGTTCAAGAACAACGTATTGTCTGTCCATGTGCACATTCCATTCATAGCTTGATTAGTGTGTATCTTTTTGAAAAACAATGTATACTTGAAAATACATATAATTGTTTATCTAAAAATATAAAAGCTGTGGACAAGAATTCCTAGACAACTTCATAAGAGGAAGTTATGTTACAGATGCTTGAACCTGTTTAATGTTTGATAATACATTTATCTAAATATATTTTGGGATTTTTTTTGAAATTAAGTATGTCAGAATACTCCATTAATATAATACTTTCTTTCAAAAATATATATGCAAAATAACCCTTATTTACTATGTTTTTAATACAGAAACACTACTAATTTTTTTCTCAAATTCTTTTTCTAACCTCCACTCACACAACCTACCCTTCCCTTTCCTTGAACTTTGGTAGACATTAGTATAATAGCTCCTACAAACTGGTATTTGATCATATCCATCCATTCCAAACACTGCTTTGCCTTTCTTTCACTCACTTGTAGGGAAGAGCAACATCTACCATGAAAGAAACATCAATGGTGAGGTTGTAATAAGACCCAAGGAAAGAGACTTAAAGCTCTGGGGAATGTTGGAGCCCAGGAGGCATGTTGCCCTGCATACCATTACTTACAAGATGCTCCCAGAGCACATGTGCACAGGAACCTGCTCTGACTTTGACAACTTTCCCTTCTCTTCAGAAACTCTGAGTTGAATGTCACAGAAGTTTTCAATGGTCTTAAGATCCTGCAGACCTGATTTCTGGAAATTACCAATCCATTTTCTCCTTCTTGAGAGGATGCCCCAGGAAGTTATTTTCACTCTTAAATTTTTCTTGAAACAAAGTGGTTTGCTGTTAAAACAAAATCATTAAGTACTTCACTCTCCTCTATGCAGTACATATCCTAAGGATAGAACAAGTTCTTGCCCTCAAGGATCTTACAATCTTTTTCGAAACACTGGATGTGCATTAGCATTTTAATAGTGCAATAATTCTGTGTTGATGTTAGAAATGCTTTATTTAATTGGGCTCAACAGCCACATTTTATCCCAATGAAGGCTCATTGGCAACATGGATTAGCATTTGCCAGTGGGAAGTGGCTATTAACCTTGATGTATGTGAATACACCCACATAGAGTATCATCTTCTGCACAGAGTACATCTCTAAGGTATAACATGAGGGACGGGAATAAAGTAGCTGAGAGAGTCTATATCCATGCTCTATTTACCAAGGCGGGTGGATCAGAAAGTCAAGTAGAGAAGTGTTTCCAGACCCCAGACATGGGCAGAAGACGAAACTTTCTCATGAGTCTCAAAACTCACTAAAATTCTGCTACAATATTGGGGAAAAATGGTCTTCTTCCTTAAATCAAAACTTATCATCATTAAGTACAAGTAAAGAGATATTGAATCAATTAATTAAAATTTCTCTAGAAACATCCAGGCATGACATGAAGGCAATAATCCTGTGTTTGCATTTTACTAATTATTCTACCACTACTACTCCATAGAATAGAAAGGTCTGTTAGAGTATATTCAGCCTATTTAATTATCACAACTTGGAAGTATTAATAGTACCAAGGATTTCACAACTTTTACTAGTGATCCAACCCTCTGTTGGATTTGACAGTCACGTTTATGCTTTTTAGATTTCAATAAGATTAATGTAAATACTAATATCACCCAAATTCATCGACTCTCATATGTACAGTCAAAATACCAAGAATCCAACTCCTATAAAATTCTCACTGTGACAGCCTCCACAAAACACTTTCATTACACATTAACATTTGAAAGTAGGCATTACCAACTCTCTACAGAGATATCAAAACAGAAAATACTAGAAAATTCCCTTTGCAGTGATTTGGACTCAGACTTCCTGCCTTTGTAATTTCTCCCAGTTGAGGCACAGGCTGGCTTCCCACTTGGAATACCGTGTCTCGGCTGGAACTTCCAATGCCCCGGACACTTGCGGTTTCAACCATACAGTTTGCTTTGCTTGTTGTTCTTTGCTTTTCTTTCTTATTTTCACTTGCTTTGATGTGTCTAATCCCACTGATCCACGCAGGTGACCAAACTTTCATCCATAATCTGTAGCATTCAAATTAAAGGAAGGGTGTATAGATTCTAGGATTTTCTGAGCACCTCAAATAAATCCTTCCTGGGCCCCTCATGAATGGATAAAGCCATGAGCAGAGGATGAAGTTAAATTGATCCCAATCAATCTACCACAAAGCACCAAACAGCTCTCACTGCCAGTCAACAAACAATAAAGAAGCATTCTTCCCACTTTAAAAATACTTTTCAATTTTCCCTAACCTTTGTTTCTAGTGCTACCTGATTCTAGGCAACCAACTTGTCCCTCATTACTTTTAGATTTTGCCAGAATTCACTGTTTTATTGCTTCCTTCAACTACACAGTTTGAAATGCTATGTTTTGGTCTGTGTAACATTAAGAACAAATATCTATTTTTTTGCCTAGAAAAAAATTCTATATCTCTTTAAAGAAAACAGGATGGAAATAACTGCATTTTTCTCAGTCACATTAAACAGAAAGGTTAAGCTCCTACTGACAGGAAAGATGTATTTGCAAGTGATTAGTTATATTTCTCTCAGAGTGCTTGGCTGTGTTCTTCCTTTGATGTTTAAACAAAGCTCGTGAGCACGCTGGGTTGTACGCTCTGATGTTGATTTATAGGTAGAACTGAATTCCAAATACTAAGCCAGTAGGTATGCTTTAATAAAAGACACAGACTTTCCCCCTGCTGGTTACTGTGTGACTAAGCGATATAGTTCCAGGGCCTCAATCTGTCAAGACAGGTGTACAATGGGGGAGTCCTTCAGGCACAAAGACCCAAGCTATCCACAGAGAGCCACGTTCTGCTCAACAGGATAGCTGGGTTGTAAACCCTTCGCAGAAATTTTTACTATATTAAAACAAAAGCAAAAACCATGTCCTGTTTAACGGTGATGTTGACATACCTTCATTTAGAAGTAAGATGTAGTTCCTAGGAGGGAGAAATCAGAAGCACCCATGCAGTCAGATGACAGATGAAATTCAGGCCAGAAGGACTGGCAGAGCGCTTCCCCAGGCTGAGCCAGGCCTGTGGACTGACAGGTCTCACTGAGCTGGAGGGTGGGGATACACACAGCATTGTGGACTTCTCAATAAAGTTATCTGGTCAGCTCACAAAAGGAGAAAATAATAATGTAATAAAGATCTTTGGTTAAATTAAGAGAGGCATCTCCATCTGGTTAAACTAAGGGAGGTGTGACTGACTGTACTCATGACATGAGGCCGCTTGCAGCTCTTTGCTCTGCTAACTTCCTTTATCAGCACAAGAAATACACACATCCTCATCTGAAGAGAAGGAGACGCTACAACTCATTACTGAAAGAAGTGCATTGTGTTTACAAATGAAATCTATGGTTCAAATAATGGATTATGACTGCCACTTGACATCCAATTTTGAAACTCTGTCCAGAAATATTATGAATGTAAGTCAGAGAACAGAGCTTAGGTGCAAGTAATTCAATAACAGTGCTGTAGATTACTGCTTCTGAAAAAACCAATACTGTATAAAATATGCAAGACATAGAAAATCTTCAAATAATACAAATGACTCAATTTAAACACTTCCACACTCCTTTTTAAATTGTTTCTATCATTTGCATGTATGTACATCATTTCTAGACATTTGTACATACCTATATATGTGTACATATTTGTATATGCATTCGTATATGAAGTGAATTGATTGTGTTTTCTAGTTTCTTTTTCTCATTTATCTTTTTATTATGTACCCACTTCAGAAGAAAATCACTCATAACTTCAAATTAGAGCTAAAAGATAATTGAAAATTGATACTGTTCCCTAGTTCCTTATTATGGCAAACATATAATTACTAGAATAGAGTAGATTTACATAAATATTTACTTTCTTAATTAGTACTTTCATTGAAATAATCATTCTTAATATATACTCAGTTTTTGACTCTCTAATTTTCCCCTTAAGTATAATTAATTTATTTTTCCAGCTTTGTTTCATTAGTAATGAGAAATCATGAATTGGGATTAAAATTCACATTTTCTTTGTTCCTCTAAGGAATTTATACCAAGTTATACAGTGAGTCATACTTTTCTTTAAGATGAACCTTAAGAATGAAAAGTAATTATATATATAATGACCTCAAATCAGAATACCATTAAACATTTTAAGATCCTCAGGGAATGTTAACAAATTCTTTTTTTTTTTTAACCTGATGATCAAGGAGCTGGGGAGATGGCCCAAATAGTGGTAAGAGTACTTGCTATGTAAACACGAGGGCCTGAGTTTAAAAGCTGGGCATAGCCATGCACGCCTGTAGACATGAGAACTGCTGAGGCTCAGTGGTCAGTCAGGATAACTAAATGACAGTGAGCTCCAGGTTCAGTGAGAGACACCGTCTGCAGGAAAGGAGTGAAAGAGTGGCAGAGGACACCAACATTCTCCTCTGGCTTCTGGATGTATGCACACTCTTGCACATTCATCTGCACACACGTGTACACACTGCAAATATGAATATACACTGCACACACCAAACACAACTAACATCTGATACACAGATATCTTTAATCAACAGATCTTTTAATAAGTTTTAGTTAAATGGATATCTAAATGTAGCCCTAGTCTTATCATTATGAAATAAACCAGTCAGTGTTTATGCCTATTTTTCAACTTTTCAACATTATGGCTAAATGTCTCTAAGTCCATTTGGTTACCTACCATATGTTACATATGTTTTGACTCTTATTTAATCAATGATACTTTCTTTTCTTAGTCATTGATGTATTATTTTTTACATTTAAAAATGTGGTAAAGTTAAAAAATACAAAAAAGAATATGAAATACAAGCCATTTGTTGTCTACAGATCCTAAAACATCTATTAGCTTCTTTACAGAAAGAGTGGTGAACTCCGTGCTCTTATATCATTGACAATCATGACTAGAACAAGATTTCCCCAAAAGATTCTTCAAAACCTCAGTTGATGTGAATACTAACTGTATGGGCACAACACGAATGCAGCAGAGGCAAGAGAGTCACAGATATCTGTAGTCAACTTTAGAAAACTCTGAGTTAGGTTTGATTTTATTTTACCATTTTACTATGTCTTACTGCTTCAGTATGCATTTTTAAATTTCTGAAAAATGAAGAATGTGCAACAAACTATTTTGTTTCCCAATTTAGCCAATAACAAAGCTTTGTTTCTTAAAGCTAGTATTCTATGAAAGCTTTTTTAGACATATTCCTTGAAAGAGAATAATAAATTTTATCAAAGGTAAAAAGCATGTTATGACAAATTTACGCCTAGAACACTCACAAACCACATTATATACCTAGTATTTTTTCAGGATTAATTAGATTGGCATACTTTCAGAGTACTCTTTATATATACACATGAAAAATAAATTCTAATTTATTTGTTCCATCCAAGGGTTATATTTTTTAATTCAAATTTTTGGTATCTATGCTAAAATTTAAGATGGGGAAGATATGAAAAAACAGAAATATTTGGACTTATAAAATTAATCACTTGACTATAGATGATTTTCATACACTGATAAAATGTAATATTCTTCGTGAGGTCAAGCTCTGATCCTTGCAAGTGTAAGTAAGTACTGTACAAGGTGATGGTCTCTCTAGCCACATTTTCCATTAGCAAATCTTAGAAGGGTAAAACTATATTCAATGGCATAATAAGATGCTCCAACTCAAAGAAGGGAGTTGATGAAAGGCCAGTTTCTTTCACTTGCAGCTCTTCTACTGCTTGCCTGTACCTACAATGAAGGTTTTCTGGTTGATTATGAGCTTTAGAAGCCATTGATATTGAAACCCTGTTCCAAGTGCAGGACTCCTTGAGACACATGATTTCTCTAATTATCCCATGCTGCAATAGCTCATCTAGACCTGAGTATTAATGTGAAAAGAATGGACATCTGACATATATACCAGAACATTTTAGGTAAATTTAAAAAAATACCTAAAGCAAGTTCACTGATGGACACTGTGGTAGTTTGAATGTACATTACCCATAAATTCGGTTGTTTTATTAAAGCTTGGAACTTAGGTCTCCAGCCACCTGGCTGGAGGAGGAGCCACTGGGGACAGGTCTTGGGGTCCAGCCCTAAGATGTGTTTGGGGGCAGATCAGATTTCCAGCCCAAAGCCATGCAAAGCAGTGTGAACTCTGATGGGGTCTCTGCCTCTCACTGCCCACTACTGCTTGCTGCTTTTGGGTTTTACAAGCTGTTTGGTTGTTTCTCTCTGCTTGGATGTATAAGAGCAGCTTTTTCTGCCATGGATGGAACTTCCCCTTGGATCTGTGAGCCTGAAATAAATCCTTTCCTCTAAACTGTGCCTGGTTTGAATGTTCATCCCAGTAATGTGAGACTGTCTACAACACTGTCTGAAGGAAATAAGGTAGAAAAGTGACAGAGGAGGAAACCCAACATCTTCATCTGCCTATGCATGTATGCACACGCTTACACGTGCATCTTCACACACATGTGCATACACCACACACTTGTATGCACCACACGTATTCACCACACACCAAAAATCAACATGTGATATACAGATAACTTTAGTCAACACATCTTTTCATCAGTTTTAGTTAAACAAATACCTAAACTTAGTCCTAATCTTTTCATTATGAAATAATGTTTATGCCTATTTTTCAACATTCCAACATTATGACTAAGTGTCCAAAAGTCCATTTGGTTACCGGCTTTTACCTTGTCTAAGTCTACATGGAAAAGCTGACAATGATTTTTCTTACAGATTTACTTTCAAACAGATTTTGATTGTACATTCTTGAATGGTTGACTTGTGACTGTACCCGGTGATATCTGCAAGACTCGAACTGTTACTGCAGAATGCTGGTTGCACTTGTTCTCCTGAAACTGAATGCTCTATGGACAGAACTGTTTCCACACGTTGACCAGCAGTGGAGATGGTGGCTGGCATACATCAAGTAAAGGGCAACCAGTGCCTGCTTTGTCCTTGAGCTGCTTGAGCTGAAACTGGAGGTCAGAACAGTTGTCAAACAACCTACTCAACTTTGTTGGCTTGGTTTGGAGTTGTTTCGTCCCCAGCTGTGAGTGCCTTTTCTGGACAGTTGGCTTGTCCCACCACACCCATAGCTAGAACATTCTCTCTGTAACTATGAAACATGCTTGTCTTACCTGAGCTAAAGAATAATGTCTTTGATCACTAGAGTTGGTCAGATGGTTTCCACTGTGAGGTTCTTCAAATGTTTTCACTTAAAAGTATTAAAACAAGTCATGTTAGAGACCCTTTCCACATGAAAGGTCTGTAGTTAAAATATTGCATATTATTTCACTATTTACAATAAAAATCACCTATACTAAAAATTGAATATTTTAAACCTTCCATAATAGTCTACTATTTTCACAAACAACACATTATTTTAAAAGCCACTTAAACTGTAGGAATCCTTTTCTTTCAAAACTATAAAAGCCAGAATTTTATGCCAAGATGTCTTGCCAAAAATATGCATGCCTAATAAGCCAATATGTAGATAGTATGTATAACTTAACATCATATGTGCAACAATACTATTCACATGTATTTACTTTAATGAACATGGTTATAACTAAATTTGTAATTTCAATCATACACTTTGGAAATGTAAGTGCCTGATTTTTTGGCTTGATGAGGAAAGCTTTTTTCACTATTAAAACCAAAAAAAGGGGGGTAAAAAAGGAAGGAGAAATAGAAAATGTTGTATTTCTTTGGTAATGAAACTACTTAATCAAATGAGGAGTGTCTGTATGTTCTCAGCAATATAGTACCACAGAGATACGGACTATGACAGAAATGATGTGTCTGAAGTAATATAATACCTTTGAGGATAAGAAATAAGACATTTCCTTCCAGTTTAAATGGACACATTATTTATATAAAACATTATATTCTGATATTATTACTATGCATGTCACAATGTTTTATAATAGGAAACTTAACCATAGGATTGTATGATAATCTATTTTTTTGCTTTTCAGAAACATAACCAGGGATATGACTTCACCTCCCAGTAATGTTACTACCCCAAATTTTTCAGTACACCTAAATGACATTTACTTTTACATTTTCATAAACTCCTGCTTTTGCTAAAAATTCACTGAAATTTGTAATTGTAACAGAACAAAGCCACTAATCAGCTATTATGTAGGAATCTTCCTTTTCCCCCCTAATTTCAAAAATCAAGCTTACTTCAAAGTTAAGTTTCAAATCTCACATTCTGTGCTATTTTTCTCACCTTATTTTGACATTACCAGGGCAGTATTTTCCTCTGTCAATTCTGAAATACAAAATGAGAAATCTGCTTTTATTAATCTAGTAAGAGGAATGAACTTCAGACTTCTAAAATGCAGCAAAGAAATTGAGTCAGTCAGGAAAAAAAATAATGAGAAAGTTAGGATGCCTTCATGAGCAGGCAGAGTCATTTTATGTAGAGGTTTCCCTCAAGCAACTAAATCGAGCCCAAACAAGCCTATTTCTCTGAAACTTGCTTTGCCCGCCATTCCATCACAAAATACATTGTAATAATATCATAAAACAGCTTGAGACGAAGGAAGACTCTGATTGACTGTTCAACATTCCAAAAGGGTAGATTAATATCTGTGAATCTCACAGCTGAAGCATTTTAATGCAAACTTGCAGTTTGTGGGAATTGAATCTGTCCGCCAAAATCATTTATTTATATATAGAAAAAGGGAGGGAAATAGGCATTTCATAATAGCAATGAGTCCAAGGGTTGCTGTTATCATGAGCTAATCACCTCCCATGGGCATGATGGCACTCAGCTGTGTCCCCGTCTTGTATTGCTCTCAAGGAGTGATTATCTCATGATAATAACCCTTATCGTGGCTTAGTGGATAATAAAAAATACTTCTCAAGTTCTTGGGTGTTTATTCATCAGCTAACTTTTTTTCTTTTTGAGTTTTAGGAGTTCTGATGATGTTACACCCTGTTTAGAAAACTTACGAAGAAGAATTTCTGTGTTTTGGTAACATTTTATGTTAGCAAATTGGAAAAAAAATTACATGTGACCATCTAGGTCTGACCATGGGAGGGCAGCATTGTAGACAACCCCTGATCTCCAGGGATCTGTGGTGGAGGATCTATGCCTATGTTGACCTTTGATAAGATATCTAGACTGGTTAATCCACTGTTGAGAAACATGTATTTGTAGCATTGAAACAACAAAGAGAAATAGATGCTTACACAATACCAGCCTTGTATTTATGCTAGAATCCAAAGTGTCCATAATGATACTCATGAAAGTTAAAACAAGATTACCCACTCTAGTCAAAACATGACCCACATTGCCACATGCCAGGAATGTCAACAGAGATTAGAGGTCTTGTCAGTGCCAACGTGCCAACGGTAGGAGCTACAGTGCTTCCTGGAGGCAAAGGCAAGGTAAAGGTAGACACAATGTCAGGGAGGAATGGAAAATCTCAAAGGAATTGGTGCAAAAGACAAGAGAAATGGGATGCATTCGGGAATTGCAAGATATTATTACTTGTTTTATTTTGATACATACCTCATAACTTCAAGACTCTTCAGTCAGTTTCATTTTTACTTGGGAATAATTTGCACGTATTTTTTCAGCCTCAAAGATGCTTTCTGTAACAGGTCAGTGTTTATAAAGTGCACTTCTTATTATACCTTAAGTGTAATACATAGTGATTTGTAATACATCTAATGAAAGAATAAGTGTTTGTGAAATATCATATAACAAATCCAAATTAGGGTCAAAATCTATACATGTATAGAAATGTAATGATAAAACCCATTATTCTGTATAATTATTATATAATTATTCTATATAATACATACTAATCAAAATCAATTGTATGATGTATACTTTGTAGCATAAAATTAAATATGTGGAAGTCATAACTAAATCTTGAGGCATGTGACTTTCATTTTGGGGGAAATGAAAATCTCCACAGACCATCTTGCACACATTCCCATAGAGACAGAGCTCATGATGACTGTGGAATACAAGCCATCAGTAAGTATGTCAATGAGCAAGTGAATGTGGACAAATAATCTTACCTTTCCATTAATTGATTTAATTATCTTAATTAACAGTTTCAACTACATGAGTTTTTGTATTTCATCCAACTCTGATTTTTGAACAAGACTCTACAAATATTACATGTTACATAATATAGTATTTCTTCAGTATTATCTCAAGTTACCATGTGAAATAATGGCAACCCAAACCAAGATATGAATCTAAAGCCAAGGACAGAGGGAAGATTAAGAATAGACACCGAGAATAACTTTGTCCATGAGAATCCTGCCATTATGCCAAACTGGCCAATGCCATTAGTGCTTTTGTGAAACTCAAACCACTCTAATGTGTCCTATTAAAGCTGGTACACTGAAGAAAGTGATTCTGAATTGTTAGCTACGAAAAATCTCAGTATATGTGTACTAAAAATAACTAAGACCATTAAAGACTAATCTATGATATACATTCAACTATCTTCAATAATAATAACTATGAAATAATAATATACACACAATTGTAATATACCATGATTGATAGTTGTTAGTCACAGTAATAATACAAGAAGGGGTTAAAAGTTAGAATTAAACATGAAATTAACAATATTAACAGCTTATAAAGTAAAATTATATGATTATATCAATAGATAAATAAAAGACGTGAAATCAGCATCAGTTGTTGGAAATTCTTAGTGTGCTGATTCTATAAGGTGATCTTATTAATTTGTGAAACTGTCATTAAAAATTATACCTTTGTGAAGGGGTGAATGCTAATGTATTACTGTCCCGCCACTCCAAAAATTAGAAACAAGGGCAAGATTACCCTCCTCTAGATTTATAGATTTTACTGTAGGTTCTAAGAAATGTGAAAACAAATAAAATACATATTGGTAAAGAGTCGATAAAATACCTTTATTTTGTGAGAAAAAAAAGCATATAAATTTGAAGGACTTTATAAAACTCTGCTTGATCTAGTGAGTAAATTGCGCAGTGGACATGGGGAAAAATGGCATTTGAAAGTCAATTTTGAGTTTGGAAAAATGGCTCAATGGATCACTGGCTGTGCAAGTATCAAGTCCTGAGTTCAGATCACCAAGAACCCAGGTAAATGCCAGACAGGGTGGTAGACACTTGGCCAGCTGTCTAGATGAATTTCTGAGTCCTTAGTCCAACAAGAATCCTTGCCCCTCAATATACGAGTTAGATTGAACAAGTAAGATATGCAACATCAAACTGATCTTCAACATAAACTCATAAGCACAACACATACACACACACACACACACACACACACACACACACACGAATATTCTAGGGGCTTGGGAGATGGCTCATTGGGTAAAGTGTTTGTGGCATAAGCATGAGGACTTGTTCAGGTCCCCAACAGCCACACTGACAGGCAGGTATGAGCACACCTGGCAATAATCCCAACACTGGGGAGTCAAAAGCAAGAGAATTCCTTGGGGCTTGGTGGTTAGCTATTTTAGTTTAATCACCAAGCTTTAGGTTCAGGCAAGAGCCATTGTGAAAATAATTTGAAGATCAACTGAGGTAGGCATCCAGCACTGACCTCTATCCCCACATACTCATGCATACAAATGAACATACACCTACATACACACACATGTGTGCCTACAAACACATGCACAGCACAAACATGTGTTCATGTAAAAAAATCAATCATATATCTATATACAATAAACATTCTATTGTGAATTAATTACAGGATTAAATAAAATAGATACTCTTTATATCAAAAAGAAAAAAAAACCTCCAAAACAAATCACATGATATCTAAATGTGTCACAAATATGATATGCTCACAGATAAGAGACCTTAGCATTGTTAATGAGGCAATGCTGCAAATTAATTTAGAGTTTGTTACAGTTTCAATCAAAACACAGCAGAATCTTTTTAGGTGAGAGTGCAAACACAGTTCCTCACTACTACAATTATGCAGTCCAATTTCCCACATTTGGGGAAATTGCAGATGTCAGCACACTCAGAGAGCAATGAGTAAGCCTTGCCCCAGGAAAACCACCTTATTAATGATGGTTTTCCCTGCCATGTAGGTATTAGAAGATTATTTTAACACAATCTTCCAAGTTGATTCTAAAATTATTTAGAAGTTACAAACAACTTGGGGTAACCAAAACCATTTAAAAAAGAGGGAAATTAGAATAGTCACACTGCACTTGTCAAGACATAATGCTTCTCAGAGCAGTGTGGAATCATTCCTATGACTGATAAATACATTGGAAGAGAACAGACTGCCGAGTGCAGAAATAAACCAACTCATACAATTAAATTGATTTCAACAGTCATGTCAATGTACGTAATGAGAAAGGTGGTTCTTTTCAACAGTGGAGCTGGAAAACCAAGGAGAACTTTTGGAGAACAAAAATCAATATTGAATTTCATAGTATATTACAGATTAAACAAAATCCACAACACCTAGAATAAAGAATAAAAATATGAATCTTCATAAGAAACTTAGGGGCAATCCTCACAATACTGTGAAGTGAAGATATATTACTTAGAATACAAAAATGATAAACTAAAAGTAGAATGTCCTTCAAAATTTAAAAAATCTGCCCTTTCATAGAATTGTAATAAATTGCAAGGTCAATTCAATACACTAGGAAAAATATTGGCAAATTATGATGATCAGAGCATTTGTATCCAGGATATATAAAACATCCTATAATTCATATATTATAAAGATCAATAATTTTTATTTTTCAAATTTTTGAATATATAATCCACGATATGAGACCATAATAATGAAAATACATTAAATGATACCTAACACTGTTAATAAACAGACATGAGCAATTAAAAAAAACACAAAATAGGAAGATGGCTGACTAGCAGACACGCCATACACCTCAGGAAATAAGGGCCAGGGTTTTCAGCAGGGATCCAGATCATGGACACAAGCTGCTAACGCCTGCTGAATTCCAGGCACCTCCGAGCACAGGATCCGCACGATTGGAAGGTGCCAGCGTGGACCAGCGCTCACAGGAGGCAGATGCAGCGAGAGAGAGCCGGGGCCCATCTAACCCTACCACCAACCCACCTAGGCCGATACCTAAGATTCTGGTAAGAGAGGAGCCACCACAGTCATACCGTGGAGGATCCATATGGAACCCACAGAGAAGGACGGGAGGAACGAGGGACCCACAGCCACAGACATTCAATCTACTCAGGATAAGCCAGTGAGACAGAAACCAACGATCTTTGACACAAAGACCCCTAAACTCACAACCTTAAAGCAGCCTTAATACTCATCCACCACGACTCAGGGAACTGAGCGGAAGAGGGGGCGGAAAGATTGTAAGAGCCATGGTGGGGGAGACTATCCAGAGGCATGGCACCCTTCAGTAACAACACACTTAGGCCAGGAGGACCGGGCTGAGTACTAGGCTATCCAGGGTCCCCTCCCACAAGGACTGATCCAGATGGTACACGGAGGAGGATATCCAGCTGATTGGGGATAGGGAGGGAGGGGCATTGGGGAATTGGGGATAACAACTCATTGTTTGCACACTGAATAATGTAACACATTATGGACAATAAATATATATTTAAGGAAAAAAAACACAAATTACTTGCCATAACCAGCACAATGATTAAAGACAAATGGATGATGTCAAGTGTATGCAAGTATGTGAAGGGATGTAGCACATCTCACACAAATATAAAGTTGCAAAATTAAACATATATTTACTGTATAAATCAACAAGCCCAATAACAGGTATTTACCCTGAAGGAATTAAAATGTATCTTAGCACAAAGATTTGTTCAAAAAAGCTTATATCATCTTTATTCCTAATAGACTTCAGACTGGAAAAAATATCAAATTTCTATCAATACATGAATGGAGAAACATATTTTTATATTCCTTACATTGAATGCTTTCCAGTAATAAAGAATGGTGAGTTAGGTGTGGTGGTGCACATCTTGAATCCCAGCATTTTGGAGGCAGAGGTAGGAAGAACGCTGTAAATTCAAGGCCTGTCTGAGTCTACAGAGTGAGTTCCAGGCCAGCCTGGGCTAGCATGAGACTGTACCTCAAACACACAGACACACAGAGAGAAAGAGAGAAAGAGAGAGAGAGAGAGAGAGAGAGAGAGAGAGAGAGAGAGAGAGAGAGAGAGAACAAAACAAAACAAAAGCTATGGATTCAATTACTTCTTTGGGCTGGAAGGATGTTTCAGTGGTTAAGGCATTTTTGCCTATAGAGCCTAACCGCATGGGCTTGATTCCCCAGTACCCATGTAAAGCCAGATGCACAAAGTGGCACATGTCTCTGGAGCTTGTTTGCAGCAGCTGGAGGCCCTGGTGTATTCATACTCTCTGTCTCCACTCTATGGCTCTCTGCTTGCAAATAAATTAGAAAGAAAAAGAAAGGAAGGAAGGAAGGCAAGAAGGAAGGAAGGAAGGAAAGAAAACCAGAAAGAAAAATGAGCTACTGATTCATAATGACTTGAGTCAATCTCAAAAGCATTGTGCTCAGGAAAAGAAGGCAGAGAAGCAGAGCAACAGCATGGATCAGTGATGATAGGACAGAGATATCTGGTTTCCTGAAGCAGAGGCTGTGAACCATGAGCTGAGGGGATATGGACTAGCAGAAATACGAGGAAGCTTGCATGTGAGTATGTGTGGATACTGTCAGAGAAGTCTCTATGTGATCCTTCCATAGACTGGGCTCGGAGACTAAATCCAAGGGAGAAGTAAATGGCTCATGGCTGTCATCTCCTTGCTTCCTGACTGAACACAGAGGTGACCTATGCTCCGGCCAGCAAATCTTTCTTTCCACCATGATGGATTCCACCTTTACCCAAAACTAATCCTTACTTCCTTGGCAATGAAAAAAGTAACAATCCACAAACTAATGTCAAAGAGGTATGAAGAAACATTGACAGTGATTAAAATATCCTACTAGCTGCTCAGTCAAGATGATATTAATTTTCATGGTTATAAAATAGGTATATGCATAGCTTGGACAAATCCCAATGGATACCTTGCATTTAATGTAAACTTACCCCAGTATAGATTTTATTTTTAAATAAAATCACACAATTATGGGTTTTCTTTTTTTTTCTTTTCATTTTTTCTTTTTTCTTTTTTATTGTCCATAATAAGTTACATTATTTAGTGGGCAAACAATGAGTTCTTATCCCCAATTCCCCGCTGCCCTCCCCTCCCCAAACCGCTGGATAACCTCCTCCATGGGTCGTCTGGATCAGTCCTTGTGACAGGGGACCATGGATAGCCTAGTATTCAGCCAGGTTCTCCTGGCCATGCCTCTGGATAATCTCCCCCACCATGGCTCTCACAATCTTTTTGCCCCCTCTTCCGCATAGTTCCCTGAGTCTTGGTGGATGAGTATTAAGGCTGCTTTAAGGTTGTGAGCTTAGGGGTCTTTTTCTATTGTATGCATAAAAAGTAATATACTTCATTATCATCCCCTCTGTTTTCCTTTTCTTGATCACTTTTCTACTCCCAGATAGTCCCCTTCACCTCAATCCATTTCAGTTTAAATATAGGGGTTGGTCAACAGGTGGCTATTTGGCTATGAGATCCGCTCAGTGGCAGGGAACCCTTGACTGGTCCGGGGATCCCAGGCAAGAACCCCATCTTCAAGGGGAAGTCCTCACTAACCATAGGTCTTCAGAAAGGCTACACCCTTCAAATTCTCACTAAACTAGCAATATTTGTCTCAGTTGATCAATAATGATCTCACTCTCCACTGGAGATTCTGTTTGTATTTTTCAGAAATCAACAAGAACTGTGGACAACCGAACTCCACCAATTGGACCTGAGTTGATGGGGGACACCCAAGCAGGAGACGAACCACCTCAGACTCACCATTTAGAGCCCTAACATAACCTCTAAGGAAGTGATGTAATGAGCAAAAGAGACATTCCCACAGCAAGGCAGATATCCTAGGGAAGGATAACAGAGATAGACACCAAGGGTGCCCAAAATAGTCCAAAACACAAATCCAGAGACTCTTAAAAACCTAATAATTATGCAAAATTTAAACTCACTCACCATGACTCAGGGAAATTTGCAGAAGAGGTGGCAGAAAGTCATGGGGGGGAGAATATCTAATTCATAAAAGGGAATGTCATCCTGGTTTCAATGGTTTTCTCTAATAACTTATGATACTGAGCATACTGTTGTGTTAATAGATTTAATTTTATTCCAATAAAAGTTTAAAAAATAACAATAGGGGTTGGGAAAGGGTTGAAAGAATAATATATTTATAATGAGCAACCTCCACAATGTGCCTGTATGTCTTATGACTCCTTGGGTGTTACACTTACAGCCTGTCAAGGATATGACGGTGATCAGTATAAGCATATGAAGTGAAACCTTCATGGCTCATCTGTTATTCACCAGAACCGTCACTGGAAACCCAGGGACAAGGAGAAGGCCAACTCTGCTTTTGTGGCAACTCTCAGACTTGTTTTGTGTTCTTAGTTATGTGCCTCTTTTTGGCTTTGGTTCTGAGTACCACCTTACAGAAGTTCTGCCCAGCTAAGCCAAAGCCATAAATAAAAAAATAAGTGAATAACTGAATATATACCCAAGAATTATCAGAGATTGAGAAAAAATTATGCATAAAAGTAAAACAAGGAACCAAACAACATAAAAATTGAGCAAACAAAATTAGTTTAGGTTGTGGTTTTAAAGCAGTTCCAGCTCTTGTAAAAGGAGCTCAAGGCACATTATTAAACATAGGACAATGTGTCTTATAAAACACGTATTCAGAAAACAAAAGAAGAACCTGATAGCAGTTTTGGAAAAGAGAGCTAAATATCAATTCAAAATGGAAGTTGGAATATGGGCTAATCCCAGCATTTGAGAGGCCAAGGTAGGAAGCTCACCATAAATTTGTAGCCTGGAGCTACAGAATGAATACCAGGTCAGACTGGGCTGGAGTAAGACCTTACCTCGAAACTCTCCCTCCCACAAATGTGGGGCTGGGAAGATGACACAGGGAGATGGTTGCACAAGCATGAAAATGTGAACTTGTTTCTGCTTTGAAAAAACAAAAGCCAAACAAAAAGCAGGCATGGCAGCCCATTCTTACAACCATAGTACCGAACAGGAAGGAGACAGAAGTGCTACTGGGCGTCACTGGCCAGACAACCTAGCTGGAAAGCGGTGAATTCTAGGTTCAGTGTGTACCGGTGCACGTATGGACACACAAGTGTGTATGAATGTGTACAACACACACACACCCAACAGCTAGAATATAATTACATCTCACAGATCTCATTAAATTTTAGTTCATTTTGTATTTTATATTTCTTTGCCTCCTACACTTTGCAGGTGCTGTCTTGGTGCTGCAAATAATATGTATATCATTGCACTTACAGTTCAGAGGTACTTGGAGAAGAAGGAACAGACACTAAGGAAGGGCCATGAAATGACAAGTGCCACAAGGGAAAGCAAAGAACACTCTAGAACAGGATGAAAGGGGTAATCCAAGACAGTCATGTGCTGGATTAATATACAAAAGGAATGCTGAATAAAGAAATTTAGTGGAGAAAGTGCTTTTGAGCCATAGTCACATTCAAGAGCAAGCTTTAAATATACCTAACCAACAAGGTCATGTTTCTAGAACAGAACAAGCTAAAGAGACAGTGATGGAAGAGAATGAGAGAGAAGATTGGCCGTTGAAAGTCATTCATTTTCTGATTAGTGCAATAAAACTGGTATGTTCTGAACATGGGAGAGCAGTGATTGGTAGGCTTCAAAGTGGTTGTTATAGATGCTTTTGCTGAAGGTACCACATGCTTTGTTTGCAGGCCACCAAGAAATCAAGCTGGGGTTGAGCTGGAAGCCTTGCTCCTCCCAGCTGGCTAGCAGTCATAATATTGGAAAGTGCTACGTAAGCTGCTGAAGGTAGAGGCCATTAGTCTTCTTAAACAACAATGACCCTGCTTGCTATCCAACTAACCAGGTGGGTAAAATGTGCCTGCTAAGTGAGAGGATAATGCAAACTTAATGGCAAGCCTAGGCTGTTACTAAAAATCTAATCAAATTCTGTGGGCTGGGAAAGTCATAGCTCCTATGGGGAAAACACTGTTGTTTGGCTAAATGGTTATATTGTGCTCATCAAGTTGCCCTCTTAATTTTTATGTTTGTGCCATAGATTAGTGCTGCTCCTGCTTTTGCTAAGAGAAGCTTCTTTTTGCAAATGTCAGTCAGAATGCTGAGAATAAGTGGCTAGTGAGTGTTCCTTATTAAATGAGACATCTCTATCACTCTATCCCAGGCACTGTGGAAGAAGGGGTGAATGCACATGAGAGCCAGAGGAAGGCTTCCAGTCATGAAATAACTGTTACAAACAGACATTACATACACCACAGTGACTGTCATTACATTCACAAAACATGGACCATATCGAGCCCTCAACACTTCATCACGGATGATGGAGGAGGGGGTGAAAGTCATCAAAATAGAAGAGGGACTTTCTAGAGCAAACAGGGATGCAGTGGAAGGGAGGGGCAAGAGAAGGTAAAAGGGGGGATTATCAAAACGCGTTATGTGTATGGATGAAAACTGTCGAAATGTTTTAAAAGTAAAAGTTGTCATTAAAGCAGCTTGATGACAGTGACAGTGCTACCAGAGGATCAGTAGGATATTGTCACAGAAGTGATGACATCATTTTTGAGAATATGAACAAAATGCGAGAAGTGAATCTGTACACTTACAAATCAAACAAGGTGAAAACTAGTGTTGCTGTCAATAGTGGGGAAAGTAAGAGAAACCACTGCGTGCCGGCACAGGCTTCACTGCCAGCCACCAGGAGCTTCAGTTTGGAGGTACAGCACGGTGCACAAGAAGTTTTCATGGAGCAGAAATCTGCCAAACCTAGTTTTCAATTCAGAAATTTCAGAAGAAAAAAAGAGCTAAATTATTATGACAGCTATGAATATGAATCAAGAGGTATTTCAAGTATTCTTTCCAATATCAATTAAGATGTAGTTCCTAAAGAGGTGACTAAGGGTCTGGATGCTGCTCCCCAGAACCCCCATAAAGCCAGATGCACAAATTGGTGTGTGCATCTGGAGTTTGCAGCAGCACAAGGCCCTGGCGTTCTCAATCTCTCTCTCTCTCTCTCTCTCTCTCTCTCTCTCTCTCTCTCTTCATAATTTTTTTAAAATGAAGTTTCTTGGACTCCTGTTATTTGAGTATAAAGTAGTTTTGGGCACATGAATTGTTAGTACTGAAGCAGAAGTTGTTGACATGCGGGACCATATGAGGACCGTAGAGTGACACAACTTTATCCCTAAGACACAGCAACAGGTATACTATGGTGACTGCCCCTACAGTGTATTCTGAGTGATGCCAACATGTCGAGTCACCTTGATCATCACTCACACCTGATGAACCTGTGAGATCAATGAGTTGGGCCTATGTTGCTTTAAGATACTGATAGTTCTGGTGGCATGTCACAGAATAAGTTAGTCTGATCTGATGCAGACAACTATTCCTCAAGGGAGAGGGATGAAAAGAGACTTAAAAATAAAACACTCAGCTATTTGATCTCCTATGAACTGTCCTTAAGACATTACCTGAAAATGTACTCCAAGAATAGGTGAGAATAAACCAAGGGGATAATATTAGACCTAATAAAATATAACTCCCTCCTAGCAAAATAGAAAGGAAACTTCAGGATGGGTACAAGAAAAGAGGATAGTATAGGAGAGGAACTTACAAATATGACAGAGGAAAAGATGTGTTAATAAGGAGGGAAGGTAGCAGAAATAATACATAGTTGACCATTTTTCCTCAAAAAGCTATGCAAGTTAGAATTCAAAGACAACTCAAATCTAAAACTTAAAGAAAAATGAGACAATTTTAGAATAATATGTGAAATTTTTCAGTAAGCAGGAATAGGGGTTAGAAGGTTAGAAGTTATTGGCAAAATATAAATATTACAAAATTAATATATGTTAATTATATTAATATCTTGATATATATGTAGATAGTATTGGAAAATATAAATGTTATAAAAATATAGGTTATTCATATTAATATATTGATTTTATGTACTGTTTTAAATTACTATTTTCTCACCATAAAAGTTCTATTGAGTATATTTTATTATCAATCTAGTATTAAAGTTAATGAAATATCTCTTAAATAAATAAATAACTGCTGAGTGGCAATGCCATCATTTGAAATTCAAATATCTTCACTTTGGTGTATAAAAAAATAAGTACTATCATAGATGAATAATTCTCATACAAAAATGCTAGAATATAACATTTTAAAACATTACTTAAAGCAAGGAATGCTCTATTTTTAATAAAATGTTGGTGGTGAAATTAGAAGAAATATATATTCAATATTCAGTAATTGTTCTGTAGTGACACTGCATACTTATAAATTCTGATTATTATTATTCATTTAGAAAATTAGCCCAGTGATAAAACACTGTGGTTTAAAATTTAAGTATGGAATGATATTTAAGTATAAATAATAAATCCACAATCAAGGAAAGAATCTAGCAACAATTCACAAGAAAATAAACATAGAAATAATTATTTTTTAAGTTTGCTTTAGAATATATTTTACATGTGGTGCATAGCTGTGCGTTTGTATCAATGTATTACACCACACATGGGCTACATAATGTTTATTTGAGAGGATAAATAAAATTCTATTTTGTTTTTCCTAAATAAATTGCCTTTCAGAATGAGTAAATAAAAATTGAGAGACTATAGCTTACATTGTCATCTATAGTTCAAACACTTCAGATTTTATGACTATTTTATTATAAATAAAAACACTATATGTATTTATCGAAGAACTGTTTGTTACTGCTTGATTACTCTGAATGGCTTATCCAAACAGAAATGACATTTCTTCACCAAGGCTTCATTTTCTGATTAATTTAGTATAGCTGGTATGTCGAGGTCTTCAGTTACAGCCGCCCAGAAGTATGCCCTAAACTCACAGTATGGATCCTGGTGAGGATATGAATCAGCCCAGCCCCGCATCTTCCAGCAGTAGGGAAGGGGCTTATGGACAAAGGTCTAAAATCAGGTGACTAGCCCTGCCACTTAGGTGGCAAAAAGCTTACCTTCTCTTGTGCCTCCATTTCCCCATGTCTAACTTGGAATAAATAATATAGCTCTTTACATTTACTGCTTGCTTTCCTAAGAAACACCGAGAAGGAGCCCATCATACTAGAGGATTATTGAAAGAACATTGCTAGAATACACAGTTATAAAAGTATTGAGAGGAATCAGGGATGTGCAGTAGAAAAAAAAAAAAAAAGCTGTGATCCATGTCCAAGGTTAGATTGGGCCAACACCATGTGGAAAGCTGGGTGAGGAAGAGTCTTTCAGAAATGTCCAGTTAGACTGAAGCAACCAGGTCATTTTATGCAGGCATTAACCAGACATTTGATATGTGCTTCCTTGGGAAGAGACATTGCTTGGGGTAACATCTCTCTGTAATGGAAGCAACTCCTTAAGGAGCATGGATAAAAAGTCTCTCCTCCAGAGGAAGTCTGGGTGCCATCCATCAAACTGCATTATAAGATTTTATGAATGGAAGAAAAGATTGATTGGTTGATTGATTGATGATTGATACAAACTGTCCTACAGCCAGCCTGTTTAAGTGCTATTAGTAAACAACTAAAATTTACCCCATGTGAAACCTAATGCTAAAATGGAAGGAAAGTAAAAGCTTGGAGGAATAGGAAAAATGGTTGCAATGAATATTTACTTTCATGGGTCCTTTGTAAGGATCCTCTCTGTCCTGCCCAGTGGTCCTGTGATTCACCAATGAGCAGCTTCTTCTAACCTGTGCTCTCCCTCAGGTTGGAAGCATGTGCTTGAAACAAGACAACCCATTCAAGTCCTTGACTTTGAGGAGGAAGGGCCATTCTATTCTTTCCTTCACTTAAGAAGATGGCAGTTTATGCAACCAACATCTCACTGTACTTAAATTCATACAGCCATTCAAATTACAGAGAACCAATTTCAGATACTAATGTTCAAAACCTGAGACATTTTGAGTGCTTTGAGATAAACCTTGGTCCTCTTTTGTGAGGATCAGGGTCTTAGTATTTAGCAAAGGATTTTATCCAAATTTCCATAATGTGCACTGGCAGATCATTTGTTCCATGAACTTTCCCAGATATGAAAAGAGAAGAGCCAAGCACCTAACTTGTCCCATCCCAGGCCTCCCAGATGGTGCTACACCTGCAGTTTGAGGTATTACCACTAGAGGACTCTCCCCACTCATGCCTTTCTCCTTGAGAATTATGCTTTAAGTGCCTGATGCACTTGTGTGTTTCCCTAAAGTGCTATATGTATACCATATGTTAATCATTCTAAGCTTGGAAAATGTCCAGGATATCATCTCGAGACCTCAAATCTTTACTCTTTTTCCTAGCATCAGGCCATGTTCCATAATAAACAGGCACACACACACACACACACACACACACACACACACACACACACACCTTAGTACAACTACAAACAAAAATACCCACCTAGAACAAGGACCTCCTTTCCCACCACTCAGTACATCTGTCTGGTCCTAATGGAATCCCAAAGACCTCTTCCAGTTGGCGATCAAAATGACCATCTTCTTATGCCAATTATTCTGATGTTAATACACACTTGAAATGTGCTATATAAACACAAAGAACTGTATTCTATAGTATACTATAGTTTGGGTCCAGCTACATCCTAACACTGTATTTTTCTATTCTCGAAGAATGGAAGACAAACCCAGAGGAAATAAAATTTTACTTAAAGTATATCCACCGCAAGCCTGTCTCAGAGTGGTCTGCATTTGGAACAACACAAGACTGTGATTAAACAAAAAGAAAAGTTTAGGTTGTTTCAACAAGAGAAAGAGAAAGAAGCAAAGTAAAGAATGAAAGTAAGAAAGAAAAAGGATAAATAACTCTTGAGGTATAAAAGGCAAATAACTTTGTGCAAAATTAGAAATTAATTCATTTTGGATTAAATTTCATTGTCATGATGATCTATTCCATTATGCAGACCTCTTATTAGAGTTGAGAACCAGACAGGAGAGTGGGAGAGAGACATTGAATATGAATGAACTGGACAGTAGACTTGAACTCTGCCTAGAAACCAGCAACCTCATCTTGTTGATATAGTTGAATATCTACATTATAGGTTCAGGCCTATTATCCTAGCTATTTTGGAGGCAAAAGAAGGCGTACCACAGTTTGAGGCCAGTTCTGCTGAAAATCAAATTCAGGGCCAGTCTAGACAACATAGTGAAACCTTGTCTCAAAACAAAAGCTGTAATATGGCAAGACCATTTGTTTAGGATACATAGGCCCTTAGATTCAATTTCTAGTACTAGTAGGAAAAAAACCTTAAACTTATGTTTAACATTCAATCTCAAAATGTCTACCACTATTACTCATTTAAGAATCCTCAGAAAACCTGATAAAGCTTGTACTCAAGTAACAAAAATAAATATACCAATGCAAAACAGATGATTTACCTGACTACAGATTCATATCACTCTAATTGTTCTTTAAATGTCAAGCATTCTGTATTCAAATGTGTTAATTTATATTATTTAATATAATAATATATATTATTATAATTTATAATAACTTTACATTCACGCAACTTTTCAGGATCACGTAGACTGTACTTCGTGAAATAAATCTACACTAAAAAATACCTAGAAATTTTATGAATTAATTTTGTTAAATAATGTATATTAATCAAAGGGCCACTGTTTAGGAGGTATATTAGCTATTATCAATTAAATAATATTCAAGTTCAAGACATTAAAATTTTGTGTTAGGATAACTTTCAGTGCTTAGCAACAATTCAAGGCAATTCTTTTAGGAAATTTTATCTATAAAAGTCATATGAACAATCTTTTTGAGATACGACTGAATGTCCTAACAGAAGGGACATTGGAACATTGGACAAGTACTAAGTCAACTGGTCTCTTTCTTGGAAGTTTTAAAAAGTGAAGGTTTTGAGCCTGGCTTGGTGGCTCCCGTCTTTAATCCCAGCACTCAGGAGGCAGAGGTAGGAGGATGGATGTGAGTTTGGGGCCAGCCTGGGACTACAGAGTGAGATCCAGGTCAGTGTGGGCTAGAGCCGACCCTACATCAAAACAAACAAACAAAGTGGGGTTTTGCTCCTCAATAAACATGCTGCAGGTATAGCTCTTAGGAGTATACTATATAATCACCAAAATATTTTGGACCCTTACTGTGCCCCTGATGGATATACTAAATGTGTGAATTGGAAGATTTACTTGAGCATAGATGCTGTAGGTCTATGCCACACCTGACCACTCCTAATTCGATGCTATTCCCGGGTGTCCAGCTTCCTCTCCTTCCTCCCACTCCTCACTGGACATCTTTCCTTTGACCGAGCAGCCAGCCCGCCGGTGCACCTCTTGGACGCTTGCTCATTAGCATTCCGCCCAAAGCCGGGCTCTCCCAGGTCAGCCCGAGGTCTCCTCTGCCGCTCGGCTCCTGCTGGGCCAGGGACCCTCTTCCCTCTAGACCGTCTGCCCAGCTTTCCTGCCTCCTCCTTCCCTCTCTCCCAGGCCAGCTTTTCCTCTGCCTTGCAAATGACTCTGAAGAGCTTTGCTGGTGGATGATTTATATTAAGAAGAAAAAAAACACTCAAAATTTTTTGAACTGGTCTCCCCGAGAGCACTGGGGGTGCCTCTCACCGCTCAACGCCTACCTGCTCAACGCCGGGAAACATGCTTCTGAAGGCTTTAATGGGATTTTGCCCGAGGCTGTTTTATTAAGATGTCGGCTTTTTCTGCTGCCTCTGCAGCTGACACCATTCACTGTCAGCTGTCCCCTCCCATTCCCACCCCCACTGCCACCCCACCCCCAACAATGCACCGAATTATTCGCTTCATTTAGTGTTCATGGTTCAGTGTGGGCCCATGAAGCAGGCGGAGGGGTGAAAAGCCACTGCGCTCCTTAACTGGGGGCTTAAGAGGGGGGGGGGGCGAGGCCAAAGAATGTAGGGCCGAAGCTCGGCCACTGGGGCATAGTTCCACCCTGTTAGGAAGAATTCATAGGCAGAGTCCACAGAGCCACGTCGGAAACACTTTCATATGACTCATTTACATGGAAACTTCATTTAGGAAAGCCTGTGCATAGGGCTGCCATAATTACCTTCAGTAGATAATGCTCATTATCTACACATGGTAGGGAGAGTTAGAAACTGTGACATTTATTTAAAGAAAATTATACATGTATTAAAAGAGAAACTCAGTGTGGGATCTATTTAATAGATTCTATGGTACTTAGCACCTGGGGGGGGGGGTAGAATTTGACTATAAAGAGTGGTAGTGATAAAAGGTGGGCCTTTGTAGACTATATGGGGACCTCTGAAGAGAGGGCATTGTTTTTTAGCATGTTTGCAAGAGAATAGTGTTTACAACTAGCAGTCCTTTTAAGTTTCCTGCTATTTTTACAATTTTTATCAATTAAACACAGCTCAGCAGTCAGGCTGTGGTGTTGATGGTGACATCTCATAGTGAAAATTTTCCTGTTTAGATGGGACCTATCAGGATGCTTTGAGGTCTTTGTCCTAAATGATAACACAGAGAGAACTTACCATGCTCCAGTTCTATGGTTAGGACACAAGTGATTCAGCACTACAGATGCGCTGCTGAGAAAGTCACAGTAATGAATCCTTTTGATCAACTTGTCCAGTAACCAAGTGAAAGCAGAATTCTTCTGCTTACAAGTTATATGATTGCTCATCAAATACTTTTTGCCTATTGAATTTTGCATCTACTACGTGCTGTGCTCTATGGTTAGGTTCACTGTGACGAAGAAAGAAACTGGCCATAACATCTACTCTTGTGAAATTTCCAATTTAGTGGAAGGGACAGATATTAATGGAAGAAATTTGCATAGCTTCCCATAAGCTTTTATTCAGAGAAGTTGAGGCAATTTAGAGAATTAGATTAGGCTTCCTTACAGAAACACTGGTTGATCTGAAATTGGTGAAGTTAGATGTGTGTGAGTTGAGGGTGATGTTAAGATACACAGGCATCGAGGCTCTTTGGCAGAAGATAATGTGTTTGAAGAAATAGTATGCAATTAAAGCACAGATATTGAAGAGACAGGTATTGCAAAATGCTTCTACACTCAATGCATGGAGAGTTTTGTTTTCATGAGGTTTGTGTTATATCCCCAAAATACTGAGGAATCTTATGCCACGGAAAGGTTTCATTTTAAAACTCGATGTAGAAGTAGAGATGTTATATAACCTGTTTATAATTTATGTGAAATCACTTTCCCTAGAGTAAGGAGTATAAATGAAAAAGGAACAAGGGAAGAAGCTCAAGAAAGAGCTAGCACACTTTAATTGAGATCCAAAGGGAGTTGTTAATAAGTGGGCAGAGCTGGAGCTATGTGTCTGGTTATATAGTTTCCATTGAATAGTGTAGTGGTTCCATTTGGAAGATCAAGGCTTTGGTTCCGTTACATGAGATGTGTTTGAAATTTTAAGTCTCAAATACAAAAGTGTTAAATAAATATAGATACTGTCTGGAGCTCAGAAGAGGGTGGGCATGAGGATGTGTGTGAACTGTCTGTGCATTGGTAGCAGATTCTTTGACTACTTAGAAAAGACTTAAAGCTACATACGGTAGATTTAAAGGAACTAATGCACATTATTCATAACATTATTATTTACATTGAATGTTGTTATATTTGTCATGAAATGGTGTGATTTAGTTTTATGCAACACTTAAAATATTTGCTGATGTTTTTACTATAAATACCATCAATGTGCTTGGATACACTGGTCACTAAACCCTGACTCCTCACAATAGCTACTTGACAGACCTTCACTTTGCCAGTAATGGCCACCTCTGCAGGGTGTCAGCCAGTCATATTATCAATCCAAACAGCTTCTAGATATCCTAGTAGAACATTGTCTTCCTCTGGCCCCAGCAAAAATGGTTTTCAGGAATGTGCTCATCATAACGGCTTTGCCATTTTCAGAGAAGAAGCCCCAACTTCCCAATTTCTTTCCTTTACTCCTTTCTTGATTAGGATCTTGTTTTTCTCTATGTCAGGCTTGGGTTGAGCTGAAAGTAGCTCCCTTGAGTTGTTCACATTATAAAGCTCTTCTCACCTAGAAGAAAATAAGCTGGCCTTCATCCCCAGGAGGAAGGAGACTGCTCCTTCCTGGTCTATCAACTGTCATCATGGCCCAGATAGTGGACATTTCAAAATAGCAGAAATAATGTAAAAAATTCAGAGGAAGACATCAAATGTTGACTAGAATATTCATTACACCGTGGCTGCTAAATTATCCCTCTAAGTCTCTAAGAAGCACATAATACACAGAGAGAAAGAGTTAGGGAGGGCTGAAATACAGAAATAAACATGAAAAAATTCAACCTATATAAAATAAAATCATCATCAATGGCCCAGATTTATGCATTTTCAATTTCTGTAAATCCCAACCACTCACAAATATGGGTCATATATTTGGGTGAAACCCTTGATTTCTCCATCTGTTCCCCTTTTTTCTATAGGTGTTATGCAAGTTTCTACAAGAAACAGACATTGAACAGAATTAAACAGGCAAAGCTAGGGAAATAGTGAGGGCCTTGGAGACTAGATAATCGGTCAGACCTCTGTGTAGCTATGCTTGCAGGCAAAGAGATAGAGGAAAAGGGAAGAGAAGAAAGAAGGAAAAAGAAAGAGGGAGGGAAGGATTAGTTTGACTGAATGTTTTTAGAAGTTTGTGCAGGCAGGCCGAAGGAAACTTTGGAAGAGTTATTAGGGAGTGTTTGAACCAAGGTCATCCCATCATGGGAAGCTCATACCTTCTGGTATTAGTTACTTATAACCCATCCAGGTGCTAAGCAGGCCCAACCTTGCTTAGCTTCGAAGATCAGATGAGATCAGGCATGTTCAGGGTGGTGTGGCTGTAGATACTACTTTTCTCATCATTGTGACCAAACATCTGATGAGAAGTAGCTAAAGGAAGAAGGGGTTATCTTGGCAGTTTGTAGGGGGACTGGCTATCAGGAGGTAGCAGTCACATTGCCCTTGCCCTATGGTGCTATGGAGCACTCAGTGTTAGGAGTCTTCATTTCTCTACCAGAAATCCTACATTTTTGGGTTTATCTGGTAGCCATCAGCTACTGAACTCCAGTGTCCTTCCATGCATGCTGCCTCTCCCAGGAGACACATGCACTTGTTTGGTTTCAATTGGATGAAGGTGTAGGGGGTTACTCTAATTGGTCATCTTCTAAAATGTCTTCATTTTTAAAATAATCTGTTTTACATTTACAAATTATGGGTGGGCTATGATGAGAAAAGATAGCATTTTAAAACTTCTCATAAGTCCCTTCACTAAGTTACAAATATGAAGCAGTATGTAGATGCATGTAGAATTGTCTACTTAATGCTTCAATTCATGGTATAAGTATAGTCTTAATTTTCATACACATGTATTGCGTTTTGCTTATTTGTGCCCCACACTACCTTCCATTGTCCCCCACATTTCCACGATTCTCCTTCCTCTTCTCATAACTTACCAATGAATGACTATGCCACAGAAAATAACAACTTCCTCTCCCCTGGCAACTATTAATAGTTATTACTTGATTAGGGAAGAGAGTAACCTCCTAAGCCTCTCCCAGTTCTTTAGAGACTACTGACTAGCCTCATGATTTTCACGTTTCGTGTAGGTAATCACTCTTGTTATGAAGTCGGGAGTGCAAAGGCCTTTCCATATCTATACGAAAGAATTCCACAGCGCTCCTTCCTAACCTCAGCTTTTGCATTCCTTCCCTCTCACACGAGCCATTGGGGGATGATCTCTAAATTCCATGTAGAGCCAAGTGCTTATCAATCACTTATTTTCAGCACTTGACTAGTTATGATATTCAATCAATGCTCAAATTCTGGTAATTTTTTATTATTGTCTCATTTAGCATGTATGTGTCCCCCCAAAAATATTGGTGAGGTTATTATAGATGAGAAATTGGGGTACAGTTAGATGCAAGAGGCTAACATATGGGGAGGGTTTTCCCCAGATGAAAGTGGAAACCATGTGGTGAAAAAGTAATATTAAAAAGGAAAGAACATGAATTAATTTAGGCACATAAACCCTTGTATATTTCCTTCTTGTGGAAAAGGAAATATAACAATGTAGCATCCCCGGAGCACCTGTCACTTCTTGGTTAAAAGTTGATAGTTTATGAGGACATAGTCATCTGTTGGCCACTTAGGTACCATGGCAATGTTGAACCAGTTCTGCCTGAGGCTTTGGGAGAAAACTTCTCATAATAGTACCTCATTAAAATGTTCCTCACTTAACTGAAAGGGTAAATATCCTTCCATGGCCCTTGACACTCAGAGAAAATGTGGATCTAAGAATAATTGGGCCCTCTGAAAATTACAAGTTCAATTCAATTGTGTATGTATTTTAAATTATTTCAAGAAAATGAAAACAAATTAATCCATATAGAGGTTCATAAGAGATTTAAAATATCTGTAGTTGCATCCTCTTCTAATTAAATAACTTTATGACTTTGGAAAAGTCAATAAAATTAAGTAGCATTACTATTAGTTTTAATAGCTCAAGCCTGTATCAGGGCATCCGTTGCTGGAACACTCCTAGAGTAAGCTACTTTTTAAAGTCATGTTCCTATCATTGGCCAGAGTTGCTATAACAGAATAAATCCACTTAAAAGAGCCATACCTGTTGTACATCTTCGCTAACAGAAATAGTAAAATAGGGGTGGAAAGGAAAGATAAAAGAGGAAGAAGAAAATAGAACTCTTAGAGGATCTGACATCTAAAGTAATTGCGTCAATTAAAAGAAAAACATCCATAAATATTTTTTATTTATTGAAATTTATTATTGAAATATTATATTTCAAAATTGTCAGCTGAGAGATGTGTAAAGTGTTAATAAATACTAGACATGTATAGATTTCAGGCATAGCATTTAATATGCATGCTGTCCTATAAAGCTTATCATAACAGTGCCGTCACACAACTACCTCATGTGTGCACTAGACTGTTCTGCACAAGTGATTCTCAGCCCTAAAATATTCAACAACAGCTAAGCACATTTTATTTTTCTAGTTGTGTGTGAAAATTGCTTTTGAGTGCTCAGTTATCTAGTGTTGAAACTGAAATTTTTAGCAAACTAATTCTACATATTTTTCCAGATGATTCAACACTAGAAGCAATTATTTTATTGTAGGATTTCAGTAAATGTCATGCAAATAAACTAACCACTGTGGACCTTGGTTGGGAATAATCTGAAGATGGTGGCGATTCTAAATACTTGAATCCATCATTTTTTCAGTGAAAATTGTAATTGATCAGGTGAACCAGATTCTGAAAGGATGTTATTTTTCAGTACATGTTAAGGAACATATGGTAAGGACATAATTTAACATGATTCAATATGGTAAGGACATCTTCCATTCAAGTAGAGATATAAAATTTATTTCTAAAAGTTTTGATATGTTTTGGGTGTATATTTAAAACAATGTAAAGTGCCAATCACAAACTAGAGTATCAATATCTATTAGACTAGGATTAATCTAATTAATTAGAATGAATCTTGAGGTACTACCCTGGAAAAAGCTTATTTTCATTTATCAACTTCCAACATTTCTCTATATATTGATTTTCCTGTAATAAAAACAATTTAGAAAAAAAGAAAAAAAACAATTTAGGTGTATATTAAGTTTGCTTTAGGATTGACCTCTCAACAGCCTCTGGATGTCTGCTTTGGAAAGGTTTGAGTGTCCTCAGTGTCAGGCTCCACAGTGGCTCAGGGAATTTTGTGGAAGAGGGAGCAGAAAGATTGTAAGAGCCACAGGGTCAGAGGGAAATCTGGATCATCTCTCCCCAACCATGACTCACGGCTGCTCTCACAACCCACAACCACATGGTGAATACCAGCAATGCCACTGAGGAGAGCTCTCAGTGGGATGGGGCAGGGAGATACCAACTAATGATTTGTCCATTCAAAGTTTCTTTTTTTTCCTAATTTTTTGTCTTTATTATCCATAAATAGATACATTGAATGAGCAAATAATGAGTTGGTATCCCAGTTCCCCTATTCCCCTGTTCTGGGTCCCCAATCAGCTGGATATTCTCCTCCATGGGCAAACTGGATCAGTCCATGGGGCAGGGGTTATGGATAAAACCCGTTACTACCCCCTTTGTATGTTGTTACTGAGTGGGGGGCCATTCCTCTGGATATTCTCCCCCACCATGGCTCTTACAATCTTTCTGCCCCCTCTTTTGCTCAGTTCTCTGAGTCATGGTAGGTGATTATTAAGGCTGCTTTACTGTTGAGGTCTTAGTGGCCTCTGTACTTAGGCTTAAGGTTGTGTTGAAGATTGTTGGTGTCTGTCTGTCTGGCTGACCTGGGTTGACTGATTGGCTGTGGTTATAGGTCTCTTGCTTATCCCACCACTCTCTATGGGGTTTCATATGGATCCTCCACAGTAGGTCTGGGGTGGCTCATCTCTTGCCAGGATGTCAGCTATGGGCCTGAGGCTCATTGGTAGGGTTGGAAGAGCCACAGCTCTCTCACTGCCTTCTGAAAAATACAAATAGAATCTCCATCAGAGAGTGAGATCAGTGTAGGTTAACAGATACATATTTCTGAATTAGCTAGATTCTATTGTTAGTAGCCTCTGTGTAAATCACTTGTAAAGTGCATTTCTCTTTGGGGTCCCAAGATTTTGGTTCTCAGTGCACTTTGCCCTGGGTCCCCAATTCCAGTTAAGTGCTCCGTGTCACTGAGTGCATTACTTGGCCAAATTCAAAGCTGTTGATTACCTCCCCCAGGCTTTGGAGCCTCCATTGCACAAGTGTTCGTTTCATGGTTCACTGTTCTCTCCCAGTAGGAAGTGTGTTCAGCCTACTCATGGCGGCAGACTGCATTTCATGTCACTGGTCTCTGTTTACTCCAACTGTTGTTGACTAGCTTCCCCTGGCAACTTACTACCATTACTACAAATGGCACTAACTACCATTTGGGGGATGGTTACCATTCTGGACCTAGCAGGGTCTCTCGATGCTGGTAGATGACTTTCTTCAGCAACAGGATCCTACCTCAGGCCTGGGGTGGGCATTCAAGAGCTTTGACAGAATCCTGTCTTGTTTTTGGGACCTCATGGGTCACTGTATTAGTCAGGGTTCTCTAGACGAAACAGAGTTGATAGAATGGATATATTAAAAAAAGGAATTTATTGGGATAGCTTATGACAGTCCAATAGTAGCAGTCTGTAGGCCCACAGGTAAGGAACCAGTAGCTGTTCAGTCCACATAGATGGATGTCTCAGCAGTCCCAATCCAGCTCAAAAGGCCTGATGAATCCCTGGGGAGCGGCTGCTCTTCAGTCCATGATGTGAGGCCGAGGAAACTGGGTTCCGATGTCCAGGAAGGGTAGGAGAGCAGGATGCAAGTGCAAGTCACGAACCAGCACCAGCAGCCGGGGGAGGAAGGAAGAACGTCTCCTTCCCCTTAAGTTTCCTTATATTAGTCTCCTTCTGGAAGGCCCACCCAGGATTACTGTGGATTAGCTCAAATTGACAAATTTAACCATCACAAGTCTTCTCCAAAATCCCAAAAGGAATTTGTCAATCCTTTCTGCAGGCAAGCTCAGGGATCCACCCAAGATTATTATGGATTAACTCAAATTGACAAATTTAACCATCACAGTCACTTTGGTCAACAGCTCAGTGAGGGAAGGAGCCAATGACTGGGATCAGGAGTTACCAGACTGATCAATTTTTCACAGGATTAGACTCTCTCCCCTTCTATTAAATTTTTTTTTAAAAAAAATAGGGCTGGAGAGATGACGCAGTGGCTAAGACACTTGCCTGCAAAGCACAGCAACCCCAGTATCCATGGAAAGCCAGATGAACAAAGTGGAGCACACATCTGGAGTTTGTGGTGGTTGGAGGCCTGGAGTGCGTTCTCTCTCTCTCTCTCTCTCTCTCTCTCTCTCTCTCTCTCTCTCTCTATCTCTCTCTCTCCTTGAAAATAAATAAAAATATATTAAAAATAAAAAGTAAAAATTTTGAAATTACAAAATAGCAGTCACTGTTGCAACAACTGTAGTTTAGTGAATAAAGAATAGTGACAGATGACCAGTCTCTGTGCTGCATCATGCATGAAAGAGAGGAATTAGGAGGGTCCAGACTTGCTAGCCATCCCCCTGCCCTCCCCATTCCCATGGTAACAACATCAATCCACTCATGCTGGCAGAGACCGTGTCAATCAGTCATGGCTTAAAGACTTCACCTCTTCATGCTATTGCAATGGAAATTTCAAGTGGAGTTTTGTAGGAATGATTTGAATCATAGTAGATGTTGAGGAAATGGGCTTATAGAAGAGAACTATACAAAATAATGCCTGAAAATAATTTCCACAAATTTTAGCTGCACCATCATTATGATGATATCATAACTATCACTGCTTTCCCAGATTGCCTTAATGCTGTGGATTTGATGTATTGGTTGTGACTTTTCCCAAAATAAAGTAAAATTAAGGTTGATTCTTATTTCTGTGAGATTCATGTTCTGTAACTTTGCCATTAAAGATGACACAAATGGCTTCAAAATGACTCAGCAGGCAGAGGGGTCTGCTTGCAAAGTCTGCTAGCCTGGGTTCAAGGGTTCAATTCCCCAGCATCACATAAATCACAAACAAAAAGTGGTGCATGTGACTGGTATTTATTTGCAAAAGTAATGTGTCCTGGTGCACGTGTGCACATACACACACACACAGGAGCACACAAGCACACACACATGCATGCATGTTCACAAATAAATAAAAATTCCAAAAAAAGAATAAATAAAGTGACATGGTCAGTGAGCTTATCCTTCCTATGTCAACTAAGGAAGGTCTCGCCTTTGCTTTTCTTAAAGCCTATATTCAAATGCATTGCCTGGTTCTATAACTCTTATTTCTTAGTAATTTTTCTGACTCCTAGAGGAGATAAAAATAATATTGACAAAACTTTGCACAATTGAATGTCCTGATTTGCTATAATTTTCTTTCAGTGCATACACTTAGTAAAATTCACTTCATTTCTAATCTTTTACAATTAAAAGGCAAGGTTGCCTTCAGCTTTGTGAAATTTATGATATGAAACACCTTTGATGTGCTATAAATGTTAAACTGAATTTTATTTAGTATTTTGATTATAAATTAAGGGAATGGTACATTAACTCCTTTCTGAGGCAAAGATTAAAAAAGGCTCCGTTATTTGCTGTTGTCATAAATGTTTTGCAGCATATGTTATATTCATAATTTCCTTACTAAATGCTATGATTGTGAGTGATAATCATGTTGCCCAAAGCTATAAAATGATCAAAATACATAATGGCATTTTAAGTTGTTGTATCTATAAATGGGGATTTTTTAAAGCTTTTTAGTATAGTTTTCAATTGAGTGTTAGAAATACTCCTAAGCTATTCAGAAGAGAAATACTATTTCTACCAAGTATTCCATAAGTGATATCAAGATGAAATCATAATCAAATCTCAAACAAAAAAGCAAGAACATTATAGAACAATTTTTAGAGGAATAGAATAATGGCCTAATAGATGAAGTTGGGGAACACTATGGAGACTAGAAAATCCTTAAATATCCTTGGTTATACTAGCAAAATAGTCTATCTCTTCTTGCTTGGGCTGTGTGGGTTTTCATATTTAAGCTCTCTCTCTCTCTCTCTCTCTCTCTCTGTCTCTCTCTCTCTCTCTCTCTCTCTCTCTCTCTCTCTCTCTGTGTGTGTGTGTGTGTGTGTGTGTGTGTGTGTGTGTGTGATGGCTCCAAAAGTCTTTATTCCTTCCTCACACATCTCTGTTTCTGGAGTGTGTGTCCCTACCTCGATCCTCTCCAGCATCTATCCCCTGTCACTATCTTTTCAGTTTTATTCACATAGTTTCTCTGTTCAGTTATATCAATAAGTATAAAACAAATGCCCTATTATCTCTTTTTTTAAGGTCTCCTTTTATGTCCTGTCATCTGGAAGCATCTTTCCTGTTTCCTTATCCCCATTCACAGCAAAATTTATTAAGAAATGTACAACCTCAGAACTAACCCCCTCTTTCATCTTTTGTCACATTGGGAGACCAGACCCAGGACATTACATATGCACGACAAACACCCTACCACTGAAGCATATCACCAGCCAAAGCTCTTTTCTTCCTCATCCCCTTTAGAGTTCTATTCTCATATATTGCTGTACTTAACTTCTCTCATTGCTGCAGTAAAGAACCCAACCAAAAGCTGCCTGTGGAGGAATGGGTTTATTTTGGCTTACAGACTGGAGGGGAGACTCCATCAAGAAAGGGGAAATGATGGCATGAGCAGAGGGGTTGACATCACCTCCACCACAGCACTGCAAACAGCAGCAGGAAGATGTGGCAAATACTGGCCAGGAGAAGCTAGCTTACAATACCCATAAACCCACCCCCAACTACACACTTCCAACTACCATCAGCTGGAGAATGAGCATTCAGAGCACACTCATTTGTGGAGGAAACCTGGATCAAATCAACACAGTCTGCCCCTGGCCCCCAAAACGTAATAATCATACATGATGTAAAATACAATACATTCAGGTCAACTCCACAAGTCCCCACAGTTTTTCTTTCAACTGAGCCATAATACAAAAAAAAACTACAAACCCATAATGTCCCAGAACATTCACACTGCAAAAGAGGATAGCAAAAGCAGATTGAACCTATACAAGATTTAAAACAAACAGGGTAAACATCAAGCTCTATAACTCCAAGTCCAATAATAACCAGTCTTTGGTCTTTGGAGTTCCAATTCTGCCCCTCCAGCTTGGCTACTCACAGTCCCAGAAAACTTCATCTGGTACCAGCAGCTCTCCTTGGTAGCCATTCCATACTCCTGGCATCTCCACTGGGTTTCCACTGCAACTCATGGTTCATTCTTATGGTTCCATCAGGCCTCCACACAGGTAATCCAACACACCTGCTTCCCACTGCCAATGTTGCAAATCCAATGACCCTCTCTTCCTGAACTTGTTGCACTCCATAGTTCCGGGTGGGACATCAATTTGTTAATCCAGGGGCAGGGGGACAAAGCCAACTTTGAAGAGAAGGAAAACTCCTTTAGCATTCAGGCCCCTTACTTCAAAAGAGTCTGCAATCTTCCTGCTGCCCCAATGTAGACCACCTTGCCCAATCTCAATGGTTGTAATCTCTCAAACAGTTGAGGCTAAACAGGCAGCAGTTTCAGCCCAGAGATTTCCTTTCTTTCTGTGCCATTTCCACCTGCTCATACCATTCCATTTCCATACAAAACAACCCTGCACAAGTTCTCAGGACACAGGCTGGCAGAAGCAGCAAGCCTCTCACACAAACTGCTTCTGGCAGAGTCCTGACAAAGTTCTTTCTCACCCTCATAAGCCAAACCTCACAGTCCATAGTCCTTACTGCATTCAGGTCTTTCCAACTTTTACCAAAATGACCCATCAAGCTGTACTCACAGTACTGCAAGGTGTCACTTAGGCTGAGATTTCAAATCCTTCCTCATTCCTCCTGAAGATCAGTTCCAAAAGGCCAAAAGCCACAGAATCAGGGTTCTAAGCAGCTACAACACACCCCATTCCTGGTACCAAAAGTATTGTAGTTAACTTCTCACATTGCTGCAGAAAAGAACCTAACCAAAAGTTGCTTGTGGAGGAATGGCTTTATTTTGGCTTAATTCTCAAGGGGAGACTCCATAAATGCAGGGAAAACACTGGCATGACCAAAGGGTGAACATCACCTCCACCACATCACAACAGAGGAAGGAAGGTGTGCCAAACACTGGCAAAGGGAACCTGGTTTATAACACCCATAAGCCCGCCCACAACAAAACAGTTCCAACAAGATTCTAATACCCAAACTAGCATCAGCTGGGAATTAAGCTTTGGAACACATTCATTTGTGGGGAACCTGGATCAAACCATCACACATACCTATGAAACTTCTTTTGGAAAGGTAATCAGCAGGATGTAAACCAATAGGTTCAACAGTCACTTCTTTGCTATTTCTGTATTCCAAATTTCTTCATTATGCCTTCTTGACAAAGCCTGGGTCCTTTTCTAGGGACAGCCCATTTGGGAAGAAATTACCTTTATTTCACTAACTCTGTGGTGCCTTTAAGACTGTGGTTGCTTTGTGTTCCCCACTTTCCACCTTGAACACCATCTCAGTCCCATGCCCTAGATACAGACAACGTATTTCTATAAGCCTTATTTTTCCTTAAAATTCTTTTTTGATCCCTACATCCTCTGTAAGATTAACCTTGAGCCAGAACAGTGATATTTGCTATGCATTTATTACATGTCATCATTCATGAAGCTCTGTGGAGGCCCTATTTTATGTCATCAAACTTTGTGACTTATTGATCTTTGTCATTCATCAACTTCTCTCCAAACATCCATCCTGTTAGACAAGCTTATTTTTTCAAGTGTCTATTTAACATCTCATTTCTCAGTCCCATGTCAGAATACACTTGACCTAAAAACATTTGCTGGATAGAAATAACTTTTTGTTTTATTTCTATCTTATATTGCCATGAACTAGGTGGCTAAATTTGAATTGGTTGGTTTCTAGATGTCTGTATTAGTTCTGTTAACTCTCTGTCTTACTGTGATTCTCTTTTGCTTCTCTGAGATAGAGGGGACATACACGCATGGGTAGGGACACTGGAGAGAAAACACTACTTGTTCTAGGATTAACTGTCAATAATAGTGAGGCTACAAACTCAATTCTCCCACCTGTGAGCATGGAAAGAAGGCTGACCCCTTCACCTTTTCTCCAAAATATGCTACTTTTTGACTGAAGTGGTGGAAAATGATTTCCTTCTCAAGCTGCAGCTCTTCAATCCTCATTCTGCATTGGATTTAAGAACAGTCATAGAGAAGTAATTGTGTTCCATAAGATTTTCTCTACAAAGAAGAGATAAAGGATGTTTTGGTATTATTTCATTATTATAAGACTTCTAAAAATTCTAGATGAAATTTCCAGTACATTTTTGTAATATGATGAATAAAAGAAATGAAATAGAAGTAATATGAATGGTATGCGATATATAATGCATATCGCAACCTACTCATTCTACTACATATGTCACACAAGGTATGTTTTACAGTTATGTTAACTGGAGAGGTATTGTACTCATCTTGTATGTAAGAAAAACAAATCCAAAACATTTGGGTACCCTGATTCTAGCAGAGGCTGGCATAACTCTGCATTCCTCCACTACTTTCCTCTGCATACCATTAACTCTTGTGGACATAAAGAGAACTTGCAAGATGATTGAAAAACTAAAAGGAAACATGGACTAATAGGGACACAAGACTTTAACACATTAATGAGCTTACTGGGCTTACTTTTTCCCATAGATCTGCCAGAATGGTCTCTATCTTAGAACTTAAATTGGCAAAAGCCCAACAAAGAAACAAGACCACTTGCCTTTTCTGTTTAAAAGCCTGGAAAAGAAGCAACCAACCAGAGAACGTGCCAGAAGCCTCCAACTAAATACCAAACACAGGCGCATCTGTAAATATGATATGTGGATACCTGACATCTTCCAGCCATGCCCTTTAGGCAGGAATATATTAAAGCCTAATCTATCTTGTATTTCCCACCAACAGACTCCAGGCAGCAGCCTCAGAAGCAACAGAAGGATAAAGACTGTACTTCCATTGCAAAAGCAGCCAAAATGGGTCAGTGGCTGCACATTTGAAATAATTACTGGACAAAACAAAACATATAAATAGGAACAAGGACATTAACAGTAAAATTACAAAATGTCTCAAATTTAAGAACTCTTATCACATGCTAGCTCTATTAGTAGTCTTTAAGGAACTTCCATTATTATTTCCACAAATACTCAAATTGATATTCCCACAGCAGTGTATGAATGGTCTCATCACTCTCACCTGTCCTCAGAATTAGTTTTTGTTTTCTTGATGTTAGCCATTCTGACTGGTTTAAGATAGAATATTAATGTGGTCTTGATGGCTTGTCCACACGGTTAAAAATATTAGCCATAAACTTACTGGTCATCTGTACTTCTACATTTGAAAAATGTATATTCAGTTCATTTTATATCTAATTGAATTATTTGCTCTTTTGTTATTTAATTTTTAAATTCTTCATGTATTCTAATATTAAAAATTACTGGGTAAATAGTTGTAAAGATTTTTCTCCCTTTCTTTAAGTCATCTCTCCATTTGCTTATTTCCTATGCTATAATAAAGATTTTCAATTTCATAACCTGTCAATTGATTCACTATTTCCTGGGCTCAACACTAAAAGAGAGTTATACCCTCCAAGGCCCAGGGAACATTGTGGAAGATTGGGGCAGAAAGAATGTAAGAGCCAAAGCATGGAAAAAATGGATAGAATTGGAAACATTTTATATATATATATATATATTGAGCCCAAAAGAAAAAAAATATGTACCAAGCCCAAAAGACCAAAAAATGCATGTTCTTAAACAGGATGAGGTAGTGTACACTTTTAATCCCAGCACACAGCATAGGCTAGACAGTAAATTCCAGTTTGACTTCGACTAGAGTGAAATCTTGATTTTAAAAAAGGACAAAAATATACATTTTTTCTCTCTCATGTGGATCCTACGTCTTGATGTTTGTCAGTATGTAAGTAAAGGGTTGAGGCTGAGTATGAGCTATGAATTGTGATAGGAGAGCTCAGAAGGGAAATGTGATGTGACCCAAGGGGGAAGAGAACCAAAGGAAGCATGCAGTGTGAAAACAGGGGAGGCTATGTTGATGGGAGAGGCATAAGAGGTCAGGAGGAAGAGGCGGAATAACAAAAACAAAAATTAGTTTGTTTTAAAATACCACAGTGAAACCTAGTTCTTTGTATATTAACAAGAAAATAAATGCAACAGGGCTTCAATGCATATGCAGTGGACATCACCAAAGCCGTTTGCACTTTTGTCTGTAGACTTGGGACCAGCCACAGGTGGACAGAAATGTGGCTGCATCCTTTATGGTAAAAGGAAATAATACCAGGATTTCACATGGCCTTCCTATTTCTCTAATTATCTTTCACATAAAGATGTAATTCATTCAATCTTTTTGCAAATCATTTATATTCAACACATCTTGCTTTTTAACACATTCTGTATGACTTTATAGTTTTGTTTGTTTTTTTGAGGCAAGGTCTTGCTTTAGTCCACACTGACCTGGAATTTACTATGTAGTCTTAGGGTGGCCTTGAACTCATGCAATCCTCTTACCTCTGTCTCCTGAATGCTGGGATTAAAGGTGTGTGCCACCACACTCCTGGTTTTAATATTTTAATTTTACAAAACAATTGACTTAAGCTAAAAGTTATAAAGTAATTATGGGTTTGAATCACTCTGCAAAAAGAAACACTCAGCTATACTGTCTATAAATGGATTCACCCAATAATCCAGAGATCTACCCAGCAAGGTAAATGTTGCTGCTTAATCTATGTAAAAAAAATGTATTGATTTGATATTACAGAATTTTCCTAGTTCTGAATCATGTACTCATTTTTAAAAGTCAGGCTAAAAACACTCCACAATTTCATAAATTATCAAGTCATTTAGGATGCATAATTAATTGGATTGCACTGTGCCATATTTATGAGGGTTATTCATGCACAGTGTGAGATAATCATAAATTATTTTGTTAACAAAATCTCTTGAGAGGCATTTAAAGAGTCTTCCCTTGAGTAACCTTCATTGGTGTGACTGCTGTCTCAATATTTTTGTTGGTTAAATAGGAATGAGTTATTTATTACCTTATAATTAGGTCTATCCTGTAAAATACTGAAGCAATTCATAGAAGAGATACAAAAATGATATTGAAATTCTAAATTTTCCAATGTTTAAAACAATTTTGAAACGAGGACAAATGGTATGTGTTGATTTGATTGGAATATTTATATTTGTTTATCTGAGTGGCAAGTCTGCATGTCTTCATATAAAATTTATAAAAACCCTGAGTTTTTATTTTATAATTTTCTGTAGCAACTTCAAAAACATAGGTCTAAATAGAGTTCATGACCATTAACATGAGAAAGGATAGAAAGTATTTTCCTAAAAAAGAGAAGTCTGAACACATCAAATAATATTTAATTGGGACTGGAAATATTCCAAGTTTGACTTTCAAAACCAGGGGCTTTGATTGCAATAGTTCATGTCGGGCTCATGTTGAGCCTGCCGAATATCCAGGCTAGATCAGAGCCTTTTTGAAATAAACACAAGCTTAATCTGATGTAGATATTTCAAACTCCCACTGCTTTAGCTATAACATCATCTGTTACTGAATGATTTATAAATGACCCTCTCTAGACCAATTTTTACAAGTTGTGAAGGGGGCACATATTGTAATCTGAGGACATAAGGACATGTCTGACTCATAAAAAACCATAGAACAGTGATTCTTGGGAAAAAAGAATCTTCTAAGGCTTAAGTCTATGATTGAATCTGAATATTTCCAATGCCCAAACTATCTTTCTTTGCACAACTATTATTACTTAGTGCCTCAATAGAACTTATTTGGGAGAGCATGCCCCATAACAGATACTCAGCAGTACACTTTCAAACAGCAATTAAGATTATGAGCTCTTGAGTCAGATTAAGGGACTTGAGTCTGTGACCTGTTCACCTGCTATGGATCTTGGGTAAATTACTAAATCGCTACATACTTTACTAGAGCCTGCTTCTGAGGACTGCCTTGAGGAAGTGGAAAGAATGACTGTAAATTCCTGAGCAGCCTTTGTCATGGCAGTCAGACATTACTGCCAGTTACTCTTGTCATGCTGGCTATGACGTTTACTATTTTAGATAAGATGAACATGAAGAGAATTAGCTTTCCTAGAATTGCAGGGCATTTGAAGAGTGGCTTAGCTGACATCATGAGCTTCAGTTTAATCAGAACCCTGTATCGTCTCTTTGCAATAATTCTGATTGCTTCACATGAGGACAAATCACTTTTAAAATAGTTTTTACTAGAGCATTCACTGCAGTTGGCTTTGTAATTCAGCAGGTGCACCGACATGGTTGTACCTGTGAACATGTGTGTGAGAGAGAACCTACTGTGTAATCTGCACCAGTTTCAGGGAATCATTGAAAGTGGCTCTTTAAATTATTCATCTCTACTTACAGGAACACACGTGCTTCCTGGGCCATTTTTTTTTTTTGGCTTGCATATGTGTGGTGTATGTGGCATGTGCGCATGAACACATGCTTGTGCTTATGATCCATCCCTTTGCATCCTAATCTTGTTTGAGCCTGAGTCTCTTACTGGTCCCACAGTTTGCTATATTT
The DNA here is from genome assembly GCA_004024765.1 of Zapus hudsonius. Classification (NCBI taxonomy): domain Eukaryota; kingdom Metazoa; phylum Chordata; class Mammalia; order Rodentia; family Dipodidae; genus Zapus; species Zapus hudsonius. The sequence goes on from PVHP010000058.1 coordinate 205,311, forward strand.
TGCAACTCTGGAGATTCCTGGGTCTCTGGCCCTCTGTAGGACTGGAGTTACAGGCATGTGTGGCCAGGCCCAGCTGCTTAATTTTGGGCCTGGAAACTTGAACTTCAGCACTCTCGGGCTTCCTCAGGCCTCACCCTTGCACATGAAACACACTTAGTCATCCATCCATCTCTCCAGTCTATATCTTTGTGTTTTGTCAGTTCCTCTAGTTAAGGCACTGGCATCTCAGATCTTATAAAGAATCTTTAACTTGAGGTTTCCACACTCACAAACAGAAACTAACTGATTTATTCATAGAGAGACCACTGTGGCAATCACAGTGCTTGTCTGAGACAGACTCATCATTTTAAATCTTCATTCTCCATGTGTGACCTTTGATAAGTTTTCAACTTATATCTTATCTTATATATTGGGTACATTGCTGTAAAACTTAACATGTAATACTTACTACACAGATCAGTAGTGATGATGGTTTCAGTATTGATTAGAGCAGGAAAATTGGTTTAACTCAGATTCTAGATTCTCCCTCTTTTTAAGCTCAATGTAAACATATTCATTATATTCATTACATATATTCAAAAATGATATTTATTTGGTCTCACCACAAATAGATGCTAAATGATTGAAAACATACATAAACTTACCCCTAATTTGAACATACATACACATATCAAAACATGATATAGTACCTCTTAAGTAAGTGTATAATGGTTACATATCAATTTAAAAAAAGGTAAAAGGCTGAATAAGAGGGACCTCTTCCATTAATCAAAATGATAAGTAACAAACTATATCAGTATGCAGGTAGAATTAATAGAGAGATTTTCCACAGTCTTACTGAAACAACAGGCAATGTCTGTTTCTTCTCATAAAACAAAACTATTTTCAACATTTTATGGTTTAGCCTGACCATATTGTGGTTTCAGAGTAGCCTGTTACCCTCTAAGCATCTGCTTTAAGGAGAGGAATATTCCTCAGCAGTTTTGTGACCTTCCACGGTTTGTGCTTTGTTTTGTTTGTTTTTTTTTCCCCAATACTAATACCGTCAGAGAAGCTCTATGGAAACAGGCAGGACAAATGTCTTCAGACAACACACGAAACAGTCTTAAGAAAGGAATGCAGAAGAATTAAATTATTTGCTATCATTAAGGCAATTGTTTGTGGGATAATGGACTCAAATCTAATTATTATTATTAAGCAATTATATAACACTTTTGCAAAGTGCTTTACAACAATTTTTATCAGGTAGTCATCACAATAACCCTGCAAAGGAGGTCAGAATGGCTCCCAGGGAGAAAAGATGAAGCTATTTTTTTCTCTCTGAAGCATCTCACAACAAAAAGCTCTAATTTTCCTACTGCTAAATATAAAAGTTTTATGTTGTGATTTGCTCTGTCTCCCAGCACATGACCTGGTTTAATAATGTGCAATTTTGAGTCACCCTAACTATTCATTGCCTGATGCCATAGCTTGAGAAATTCCTGAATCCTGAGGATAATACAAATAATCATAAAACTTTTAAAATATGAAGAGCAGATAATTAGCAGGAGAGAAATTCAAGAACAGGGATGATTAGTGGTAAGTTGGAAATTGTTCATTCTGAGGCAATAATAAGGGGTATTTGCATTGCTCTACAATTTTCAGAACATAGTTACTCAAAGCATCTAATAGTTTGTGCTGTAATTAGCACAATTACTCTGAAAAGTAAGAATTCAAAAACAAAACCATCCCTTTTTATTAAATAGAAAATGGAATTCAAAAAGGTAACTAACTAAATTGAGGTAACAGACCTAGGAGTTGGTAAATTTGGTAGTTTAACACAATTCTTCCTACTGCAAATCATTCTAACCCTACTCATTCTGACAGGCTGAAAAAGAGAACGTTCTATATAAATTATGAACTTTACTGTATGAACATATTACTTATTGGTCATCTTCTGGTCAGATTCTATTCTTAAATTCCCTCTCCTTTGCCTCCATTACACTGAGAGGCCTCCTCAGTGGGGTCATGAATGCACCCATCAGTCTGTATGTGTGTGGGGTAGGATAGGCAATGCCTTGGAATACTCTTTTCTACCCTTACGATCTTTCTGCCCACTCTTCTGTAATGCTCTCTGGGCATTGCAGGGTGTGTTAGAAGTCTCCTTTAGGGCTGGAGAGATGGCTAAGCGGTTAAGGCACTTGCTTCCAGTGCCTAAGTCCCCGGGTTCAATTCCCCAGGACCCACATATGCCAGGCCCACAAGGTGGTGGCCCTGGTGTGCTCTCTCTCTCTCTCTCTCTCTCTCTCTCTCTCTCTCTCTCTCTCTCTCTCTCTCTCTCTCCCTCCCTCCCTCTGTATTGCTCTGCTTGAAAATGAATAAACAAATTATTTTTTTTTTTTAAAAAAAAGTCTCCTTTAGCATTGGTCTCTCAGCAGCCTCTGGTTTTTGCTTTGATGAGTTTTGAGTCTGTACAGTATTGGCCACCTGTACCTCCTCCAGGATCTAGTGGTGAGAGCAGTCTCATATTTAACCTACTTTGTCATGTCTCCTGAGTCCAGGCAAGTGTGGTAGAGAATGACTCCAAGCAGGACAGAAATGATGGCTTTGGGGTTCTTATACTGGCCCTGTTGGTTCTGGTGACTGTCTGGGTTCCCATTGCCGCCTTAATTTTGAATGGCTAGTGCTTGGCATACAATACAAATCCCTTGACAAAGAGTGTTATATACTGCTATCATTTATCTAAGGAAGCCAACATGAAGGAAAGTTCAAGGTAAGCATCTTTCATCCCCAAAATTCAGTCTTCTACTCCTTAAAGCCCCCAAACAAATATAGTTGCAAGAGAACAGACACATTTAGCTTTAATATATATATTTAATTATATAGCTCCAGACAGCTTAGAGCAGGTGTGAAACACTCAGAAGAAAGGAGTCAGGGGTCCTGTCAGGACACAGAGAGAGACAGATACTCTGAAGTCCAGCAGCCAGGAGTCCAGCTAAACTCAAAAGTGTCAATACTGTTGAAGAAGCTTAAAACCTAATACCAGAGCAAAGCCCTAAGTACTGTGCTGGATGACTGCTTTTCCTACTTGTGTTACCTGCAGGACTACCTGCTATGTTCTTTATTTCCTGTTGCCCCCTTTTAACCAAAATTCACTTGTTATGGTCAATGTGCATATGCAGAACAACTCAATGAGTTCTGGTTTGCTGAAACATGCCAGAGTTTCCTTTCCCAAGCCAAGCCAGAGACCAGGAAGCAGGTGCTTAATGTTCACTTAGCCATAGTCTGATTGCAGACCACAGTGCTAACAAATTTTGCCCAAGGTACAGTCTTTCTAGGATTTTCCTTACTCTCTTTAAAATTGCATGTCAAAGAAAAAAAATGGAAAATAGTCTTTAATAATAAATGGCTCAATGTATTCATAATGTGCAGGGTCTCTATAAACAATTTTGTAAGCAGCCCTATAAAGAGACATATCTGGAAATATATTTACAAAATTGAATTATATAGAAATATTTTCCTATCTTCCTTGCACAGCATCTGATAATTCATATGATATATAGTGTCTGACTCCACACAAGGCTACTGAATCATATAAGTAAATGAGGGTAGGATTGCTTTCTTGAGGAAAAATAAAGCGATATACACATGCCCAAAGTTAGAGAGCATTAGTTAGAAATGGCACTTGTATTGATTTTTGAATGGTTATTAAAAAGTATTTGGCAGTGGTCTTTCTAAAAGAAAGCAATCAGTTTTACATTACAATGTACTACTACTGATGGTGATTAAAGATAAATACTCATATAAAATAATTACCATGACTATGTAAAGCAGATTTGCCTAAGGGCAGACTCACATCTTCTCCCTGGAGACTGTCAAGTTTCCCGGTTTCTCTATTAAGAGCTTTGTTGGTCACTGAGGGGTAGACTTGGTCTAGGTGGAGGAAGCCAGGCTGGGTGAGGTGGGGGATGGGTTGTAGACCCAGCTCTTTATTTTCTTGGTGGGGGGGACTTCCCCCTTGTGATTCTCTTTGTTGGGTTTGGTGAGTAGCCCCCCATTCCCTAGAGTCTTGGGACAGCTGCCAGGAGCCCACTCCACGTGTCAGAGCTGCATTTTGATTTTCTAGATGGGGTGGCCTCAGAGGATAGGGGCTGACTGTGGAGGATTTTACCAAGTCAAAAGTCTGATCTCAACTTCATTGACCCTCTTTCTTATTTCCAATATGAGCAATGCTTAACTCAGAGAGAAAAAATTCATCTAGAAGAACCTAGAATATGCAGTTAAATGATTTAATCTAATGAGTCATTTAGTATATTATACATAATGCATTCACACATATCAAATATACATGTGAAAATAGATACATGTTTACCACACATGAAAATAAACATAGTTTTAACTGTTGTCTTGTGCTTCATCCTATAAATTTGTGAAACATATATAAAATGCCAGAAGTATTTGTATTTTCAAATATGTGGCCTAATTTTCCAGGAATAATATTTTATCCTACTATAATAATCAGAATGATTTGGGGCATGTTCAAACCATGTAAAATTATCATGTAATTTAGCCTTCAGAACATTAATACCAATGACTCTCAGTTATCATGTTAGCTCTTTGAAAACCTATATTCTGTATTAATTTCTTCAAATTCCCAGCTAAATTATTTTCATAAATATTTAACTTGGTTGCATGAAGAAACATGGCTATGAGCTTATTAGCAAGTATTGCTAAATTGAATGAATCAAAGGATGGATTTTGTCTGGCTCCTTCTCTTAAAATTGATAGAACTATAGCTCTGTATAAAGAGCCCCAAAATTCTTACAAATATTGATGTATTCCCTTTATTTCTTTTCACCTCTCTTAGCTATGTGTCTCAATGGTAAAATAGATTGCTTTTGAGAAATTGAGACTTACTGAACACATATTTAGCTAAGAACTCTTAGGATGTCATATGCTCTGGTTTGTCTTTAGGGAATATATATATTTGGAATAAAGGATAGCAGAAGCCATGTTTTTGTAATGGCAGCTATTCCCATTGGAACAAAAATAGTGTTCACAAAGGAATTTCATCAAATTACTCTTCTAGAACACTTTTGGAATGAGGATTTCTGGTTAGAGGAAATAAATATTTAATGGAATCAAATTGAAAAAAGCAAAATTGTGCACTTAAGTGCACTTATTAGGCTAGTTGGTGATTTTAGTTTGGCGAATTAAGCATCAAGGAAATCTATTCAACAGGCTCTAAATTGCATTCTCTCTCAAGTGTGTGAGCTAGTGCCTGAGGTTTCCTCTTGCTACTCCCAAGTTTTGAAAGCAGAGAACAAGGAGGAACCCTAGGAGGAACTTGGGAAGTGCTGCAACCTGTAGATTGCACACACTAGGGCCTGATGTGACTTCCTCCCCTAATTCCCAAAGGTGGCTCTCCCTTCTCTTGAAGTACATTATTTTGTCTCACCCAACAACAAATGGGGAATCAGAGAGCTGCAATGAGTTCCCCACAGCCACAGGGTGATAAGAGGCACTAAGCTAATTTAAACCAATGATCCCTGTTGGCAAAGGGTCTCCATATGTTGAAAGGAAAACTGAAATCACTGTGTTTTGGCAATGGGAGAGTATATGTGCCAGTGAGCTTTCATAAAATCACTCACGAAAGTTGGAATGTGGATAGTCTTACACATGCAAACACACACACACACACACACACACACACACACACACACACACACACACCTCTAAGCTGCAATTTTTAGCTCTTTTTATTCTAGGGCCACAGCGTAAAGGAGTAACACCTCCAGTTTGCTTTGAAAATCTGTAAATCCCAGACACTGACACAAGAATGGGATGCTTGGATGGTGGAAGGAGGCTGAACTTTGGAATTAAGAAAATTTATTCAGGTGTGGGAGTGCATGCCATTAATCCCAGCACTCAAAGAGCAGAAGTAAGAGGATTGTGAAGAGTTCCAGGCTACCCTGAGACTACAGTGTGAATTCCAGGTCAGCCTGGGCTGGGCTACCGAGAGAG
>PVHP010000058.1:211413-238843 GCA_004024765.1 Zapus hudsonius
AGAGAGAGAGAGAGAGAGAGAGAGAGAGAGAGAGAGAGAGAGAGAGAGAGAGAGAGAGAATAAAGAAATAAAGAAAACTTAGATTGTGTACCAGTTACCTTCTTGCTGCTGGGACAGAACACCCAACGAAAAGCAGTTTATGGAAGGAAATGGGTTATTTCAGGGGAAGCTTCATCATGGTAGAGAAAGCATGGCAAAGCAAACAACTAGACATCATATTTCGTTCCATCATCTTGGAAATAACAGCAAAAGGAAGCTGGCTGGCTAGAACTGGCAAGCAGGACTTGCACACAAAATCCCAAGGCTGACCTCCTCTCCAGCAAGGGTTCGCTTCATAAAGACTCCACAAACTGGGGCAAATCATGAGGATAAAGTACAAACACATGAGACTATGGGGGACATTCCATGTGCAAATATCAGATTGGAGTTCAAATTCATCATGCCCTAGCCACGTATGTCTCAGCTGTTCTGACTTGCTTTCCCCTGGTCTGCCAGAAGAGGGTAGCAATCTGAGGGTGGGGCGGGGGGGGGGTGTTCAAGCCTTGTCAGAGGTCTGCTTTGTAATCCAAATTTCTAGGCATCAGTTCTGAAACTCCAGGATTAAAGTGTTTTGTAGTTTTCTCTGATAGTAAACATGTCCTTTTCTAAAACAGCAACAACTTGCTGATAATCCTCTCACATTAGGATATTTTACTGACATCCTTTCCTTCCAAATTCAATATTCATAAACTCTTTCCAAGGATGCTGACTTTATGATATGGACCAAATGAAGATACGTCGAGCTGGAAGTTACAATAAAATGTACAAAAAATATTAAAGGGGAACCTGCCCATACTCAAACATCTGAGTTAAGCCCATGTCTACTGGTGGCATCTTTGAAGTGGTAAACCCCTTTTATGTTTGAGCCTTATTTGAAATGCACACACGGAAACATGAAGAAAATAACTGCATCCTGATTAGATCGTGTGGGCATAACAAAATCTGTATCTAAAGAAAATGACATGTAGAAGGAAAACTATTTGGAGGCAGAAAGACCTGTGACAGATACAGAGCAAGAGAGGGCAAGAAATAGAGAATATAATCAAAATAGATTGTGTATATTTAAGAAAATGTCACAATTAAAATCATTTTATGAAAATAATATACACAAATTATAAATATATAATTTCATTATATACTATAGTTTTTAGGTAAGAGGTACAATTTAGCTTAGATTTCTAAATCATTTATGCTGCATGGCAAAAGACCTATTTCCTAAATTCAAATACTACCATAAGTGGAATAATAACTGTAAGGGTAGCTAGTGGAGTTGCTAGCATATACGGATGCTTAATACATGTGAGCATTTTTCTTTCTTTCCATCTGTCTTCCTTTCATCCTGTTTGTTCCATGAAAGAAGATAAATGTGGAGCATTCCAGAGCACAGACCTTTGAGTGTGCTCCAGCTCCAGACTGGGGTGACCCCATATTTGTGCCTAAGCACCAGGCTGGCCTGAATTCCTTCACATTTGAAACCACTTATTCCCAACTTGCTCCATTTCTGAGCAAAGCAAGTACAGGTGAACCTGGAGGGCAGTCTGCTCACTGAGAGTGATTGAAATGCCAGTCCAGCCATGACTAATTTATTTGGTATTCAAAAATCAGCAAAGATTCCTCTGTCATATCATTCTCCCAAATGAAAGGGAATTAAAATAAAGTAGAAACCTGTTAGATGCCTCAGGCACATCCAGCCTGTTGTTCAGGTCAGTTCATTTCAATACTTAATTTGTGGCATTTCATTGAATGGAATCATTTAACACTCAAAAAGTAATTATAAAAATGAACAAATTTGGATTCCTGGGGTTGATGTTTGACATCTCAGAACACTGGAACCCCTACTGCTGGCTTAAACTATGCTTGGAATTTAGTAAGCAATTAAACTAAATTAATTCTAAGTCTAGTTTGTGGATAATCTCTTCTATACTCTGCCTTGACTTCGTAATATGGGAAGTGAATATGGTAATGGATAAGAAATGATTCCTGAAACACTATCACCCACAATTAAGTGATGTACCACAATATCATCTTGCAGATGACAGCACCTCAAAAAAAATAATCCAATATTGGAACTGGAAGAAAACTAGAGGTTATTTCATCTCATCTTTACTCCATAGGTAAAGACTGAGTTTCAGAAATGCTAAAAGATTTCCATAAAGCCACATAGCCACCTGTTTATGGCTCAAATCTCTCTTCCAACTATTGCATTTAAAAATTAAATTATTTCAATTACTGGTTGAGGATATATGTGTATATATATTCATATATATGATATTTTATTGTCATATGCAATTTTGAAATTTGATAATAGGGAATTTATCAATCAACTGATTTAAGTTTCCTATCACACACTGCAAGGTTTTTTTTTTAAATCATATTCTTCCAGCTAGTATACTCAAAGCCAAGGTGGCCAAAGTCAAGGAGAAAATAGCTATAGTAGGCTTACAATCTATAAGTCTCATGAGTTGACTTCTTTTTTTGACAACTGCTAGCTCTCAAATTCTCCAGTACTACAAGGTCACAGATTCAAACCTGGGTCAGTTCAGAAGATCCTGGACTAAGCCTCTATACATAGCACTTCCAATGGAACTAATTTCATTCAGTGTGTATTCCTATAATATTCCATTTTTTAAAATTATTTTTTGAAAATATCTATGATTTGTAGATATAAATAACAAAATAACCACTCAGAAAATAGGTTAAGATAATGAATGAATGGTAATTAATTTTTTGGGTTTACCATGAGTACAGTATGAGATTTCCTATTTTCAAAGGGCCTGGAGAGATGATGGCTCAGCAGTTAAAGTGCTTGCCTGCAAAGTCTAATGACCCAAGTTCGATTCACCAGTACCCACCTAAAGCCAGATGCACAAGGTGGCACATGCATCTGGAATTAATTTGCAGTGGCTGGAGGCCTTGGGGTGCCCATACTGTCTCTCTTCTCTCTATCTTTCCCTGCTTGCAAATAAATAAATAAAAATATAAAAACTTTTTACTTAATTATGAGAGGAAGTGAGAACAAGAATGAAAAATGAGTGGGCATGACAGGGCTTCCTGCCACTGCAAACAAACTCCAGATGGATGCGCCAATTTGTGCACCTGGCTTTTCATGGGTCCTGAGGATTTAAACCAGGGCCTGCAGGCTTTGCAAGCAAGTGCCTTTAACCGCTGAGCCATCTGTCCAGCCCCACTTCTCATTATTCCTTACATATAACTCCTATCAGTTCTGTTGAGTGCAGGTTTCCATGACTCTAACAACTTACAACTCCCGTCTATCTGACTGGAATGTCACACTCGCACCCCTCACAATGTTTTCAATGGCATCTCTATAGTAATTTATCCCACTTATTAAGCAAGCCATTCACCAAACTGCCCAAAGGAAAAAAATATTGCCAAGCTTTTGAATCCCATGCCTTACTCCAGCGCAGTACATAGTTGGCATGCTTTGAATACATAAGCAGTAAATGAGCATCTGATATGACGTATGCTTTCTTTCTTACTGGTGCAATGTTTCTAGTACTTTTGTTCAAATACATTATCTCACATCTAAAGTTCACACTGTGCCTGGGATATTCTCCTGGCCTTTGCTCCTCCCCATTTCCTGGTGTGATTGTCAACCAGCTTTGGTACAATGTGGTGAGGAGTGAGCTGGAAGCGGCCATCAGCTCTGCAATCTGGAACGGGTACACCACCTCTGTGTAACTTTGGTAGCAATATGTGTTATAATATTACTTACTCCAAAGATTCATCCTATGAATTGAACTGAACTAACATGGTCTATATTGATACTAAGACAGATTCAGGTATTTCTACTCATTCTGGTGAGTACACCATTTTCATAACTGAAAGCCTGATATATTTTGTAACAAACTTCAGCCTTCAAACTGTGGTCTATCACAGAATATGATTATTCACTCTGTAGAGCCTTTACTGAGATATTATCCTAGCTTCAAGTGTGTCTTAGTTACTGTCCCATCAGCTTTTAATTGCAATATAATTAACCTATCAAATCACTTACTACACTTTTTCAGGATGTCTTGTTTATTTGTTAGACTCAATGATGAGTTTAATGTTAATGTATCTCCCAAGAACCTACACATATTGATCAGGTTCACAAATGCCTGGAGTACCTTTCCCTCTGAACTATGAAAAAAATATTGAATTAAAGTCAAGTGACAACCATCTGTCCCTTACCTATGCCAGTGCCCTGCATGTAACATATTGAGATTTGCTTCATCAGGCTTTGTAAACACATCTCAAGATTTCATTAAAAGAAGTAATAATGGAAAGCTTAATAAATACAGTTGCACTCTTAGAAAAATAACTCAGGGGTTTGGGTAGATGGACTTAAAGTCCCTTGTTCATAAAGCCTGCCAGTTCAGTTTCGTTCCCCACCTACCATCATAATGCTTTACAGACATTCAAATTCAATTGCAGTGACAATAGATCCCAGAGTGGGCATGCTGGCACAGACACACACAGAGATGGAAATAAATAAAATTTAAAAAAATTCAGGGCTGGAGAGATGGCTCAGTAGTTAAGGATCTTGCCTGCAAAGCCTTAGGACCTGGGTTTAGTTCCCCAGTGGTCACTTAGAGCCAGATACACAAAGTGGCACACGCTTCTGGAGTTCATTTGCAGTGGCTGGAGGCCCTGATGTGCCCATTCTCTCTGTCTCTCTTCTCTCTATATCTCTCTCTCTCTCTGCTTGTAAATAAAAGATAAACAAATAATTTTTTAAAAAATTTGAATACAAGAAATGCAAGTAATACCGGTCAAGTATCAATAATATCTTCTGGTTTCAGAATATAGTCATTTTATATCGAGATTTAAAAAATCAAATTTAGTTCATTTCTTCATGAAAACTATTTTGTTTTAGAGCATTTCAGAGCATCTCTACAACCAATAGTGATTATTTTCTCACATATGTTATCTTTCCAACAAAATCTCAGATCTTGGAGAATAGGCATAGGGTATCTTATTCTTTTTATTCCCTACAAATAAAATAAGTGATTTACTGTAATCATTAACAAAAATATGCAAAATTACTGTGTATATATTTGTCTTCCATAGAATTCTTTCATAAGATATGTGATTCATCTCACAATGTTTCAGACAAAACTTATGTAGTGGCTCTTGTCTCATGAGGGGGTTGAATCATGGATTGTAGGACTAGCCAAGGAGCTGTTTTTAGGGTTCCCATTTCCCTTGTACTGCATTCAGGGTTGGGAAATCTCACACAAAGGCATTTTACATGAGGGTTTCCCATAGGATACATTATGCCTTCAAGAGAGGAAGGGGCAAACTCAACGTGGCATGCCAAGCAGAATGTCACTTCCAGTCGATTGGCCACATCTTCAGGGTTCATTTCCATTAAGCATTGTGTCAGTTCGGAACTTTCCACAGGGGGCTCTGTGTAGCAGTCTAGCCCTGCGCAGTGCCCTGGGGCCAGCCTGCAGCCCCAATCTTGTCATCGGTTTTCCAGAATGCCTCTGTGAGAATTAGCTGCATATGCTGGCCAGTGTCACCACTTGAGACAGGACTGTGGTTTGGTTGTATTTTTTATAAATCACTCTCCTACTAAAAGCTTACCATCTTTGACACATTTAGGTAGGGAGGAGATGAGAACGAGGAGGGAGTTGGAAATAGTCATAGCTGATGATAGTTAGGTGGGTAGGTAGATGGACAGAGGTGAAATGGATGGATGACTTCTGACATTAATAATAGAAAACAAATGTGAGAAAGATATTGCTTTCAATTTCTGTCCCAAACTTCTTAAGTGTGTCATGAAATGTACATAAGAAAGATATTCAGACTCTGCTTTTAAATAGTGACCACATTCAACTCCCACCATCCACTTAAGAAATACTTGTCACAGATTAACACTAGATGGGGATGGAGGGCATGGGCATGCGGTTGGATGAGAACAGGATGTGCTCTGTTATCTTGCTTTATTAGTATGACGTATGCACATCTCTAACCTCTTAGCCCTTAAGGCCAATCTTACACATGGCTTACCATTTACACAAAATTATATGAATATTTTAATGTTCCTATCCCCACCCATACTAGTTTGCACAGTGACTAAATTTACACTATTTATGAATGAATCACTACACACATGAGGATCATCAAAAATCCAATATCTGTCTTTTAAAAAAATATTTGAATATTTTCAAGAGGTAATATGATTCCATAAGTGGAAAATCCCATCTGACCTCATGTGACAGTCAAAATTCTGTGTGCTGTGAGTATACAGTATATTATATATTCTGAATATAGAATAGTATGCATTCTACAAAATTCCTGTGTGTTGTGAGTAGAAAGTATATATGGAACATAAATGAATGTTGTATTTAGACTTTCTCCTGTTCCCAAGGTATCTCATTACATTACATGTATTCTAAAATCACTCAAATTATCCAAGATACTTCTGAAGTCAAGCAATTTTGATAAGGGGGATTCAACAATACCATCTTGTTTTGATAGTCTAGAAGAAAATATGAGGTTATATATTATATTTTATATTCTTTTTTAATATTTTATTTATTCATTTTTAAGCAGAGAGATACAGAGAAAGAGAGAGAGAGAGAGAGAGAGAGAGAGAGAGAGAGAGAGAGAGAGAGAGAGAGAACACACCAGGGCCACCACCTTGTGGGTCTGGCTTATGTGGGTACTGGGGAATTGAACCCAGGGCCTTAGGCACTGGAGGCAAGTGCCTTAACCGCTGAGCATCTCTCCAGTCCTATATTTTATATTCTTAAATAACTTCTATTTTCTCTATTTTTTGTTATTTTATGGAGGTAGTGTTGGTAGATGTTGACAGTTTTGTCCAGTTTGCACAACTTCAAGATAAGTTTATGACACCAAAGTAAGAAACACTGAGGTTTTTGGCACCTTATTTGTAGGAAACAGTAAGTACATTTATTTATGTAAATTAAATAATAATGATGTAAATAAATCTATATAAACTTGTATGATAATGTAAGTCTAAGGTATGTAAGAGGACTTTACCAAGTGTTATTATGTAAATTAGATGAAAACCCACATGAGCATAATGTATTAGATGATAGATGTAGAGGCTGGGCAGAATATAGAATTATATAGACTTCTTGGGGCTTGCAAAGCCTGATGGCATGTGCTCAATTCCTACACCAGCCATGTAAACTGGACACAAATAGAGGGGCAGGCCCTGGCACACCTGCATCCACCCCCCCTTCACATACACAAGTACCAATTAATAAATATTAGAAAAATAGACTTCTTTCCTTATGGAAAAGCAGAGGTGAGATTAGTCCGCACATCTCATCATAAAACAAGAACAAGGTGAGTAGGCACCTTTCTCCCTAATTCCCAGAGAGGTAACATAGGGATATGATCTGAGCTAGGCAGTAGGACATTCCGTTTTGGTGAAAGGTAGGTGATCAGTCAGACATTATTTAGGGAGACTCTAGCAGAGTCAGTAGCTCATCAGGAGGTAATGAATTCAGTGTGGCTAGATTTGAATAGGACTTAAGTGTGCCTCTCCGCATGGGGTCATGGGCTGAAACTCAATTTCTACTGGGAGGCTGTAGGAAGGAATAAACTTGACTACTGTGTTCAGAAGTGAGCCTTTGGGGCTGAGAAGGTGGCTCAGATGGTAAAGTGATTGGTGTAGAAACATAATTACCTCAATCCAGATCCCTGTACCCACAGATCTCCAGCACCCATGCAAAGGCCAGATGAGGTGACTTGCACCTATAATCTCAGCAATGGGGAGGCAGACACAGGAGGATACTGGTCAGGTAGTCTCTCCTAATCAGTGAGCTCCAGATTTGTGGAGGGATTTTGTTCAAAATATAAGCTGGGAAGTGATTGAGGAAGATACCAGATATCTGCATTTGCATCTACATACACAAACCCACATGTCCCCCCAATATTCATTCATACACACATATACCCCCTCCCCACACACACACAATGAAAAGGGGTTTAGGGGTTTTGGAGGTGATTAGCATTAGATAAAGTCATTGAGGTGTGGCCCCATGACTGAATCCTGATGGTTTTATAGAAGCACACTTGCTTGCTTACATGCACGTGTGTGCACACTCACACAGACTCTGTCTTGCTGTGGGATGTGCATTGCTCTGGACTCTGCTCACAAAAAGACCATGACCAAATACAAGACCTTGACCCAAAAGCAAAAGTTGACACTGGAATAGCCAGCCTCAGCTCTTTTGTGATGGTTATAAAAAAAAAATGACTGCAGACAATGGCAGGTTTTGGCTCTCCCTTAACTTCTGCTAGTTGTCTGTGACATGTCCTGAAACTGAATCATGAATTCTAAGGACATTTGGTCTTAAAAATACATTATGTTTCTGTTGAAGTTAGACATGCCACTTCTTGTTTGCAAAAAGGTATGTCACATATCCATATGTTTCCCTTATTTCTTCTATGTTATGTTTAACTTTTATTCTAAAACAATTTAGTAAATCATACTTATTTTCTAGGAAAGTATCTGGTGTTTTTCCCATGTGCTTTTGACTATCCATTCTTTAAAAGTATTTTTATTTAGACAGAAAGTAAGCAAAAGGCAGAGGAAGGAAGAAGGAGGGAGGGAGGGAGGGAGAGAGAGGGAGGGAGGAAGGAAGGAAGGAAGAACAGATTGGGCACGGTAGGGCCACTTGCTGGTGAAAAGGAAGTCCAAACACATTCACCACTTTGTGCATCTGACTTTCTGTGGACACTAGGGAATTAAGCTCAGGCAGGCAGGCTTTGTAAGCCTGAGCAATCTCCCCAGTAACTTAAAAAAATATATTTATTCAGAAAATTTTTTTCTTTAGCCTCATTTCCAACAAAGTAAGGCTAGTTTTTTGTACAGTCATGTATGTGATCATCTGCCTGGGTGAATTCAGCACTGTTCTATTCTGCTTTTAGATGCTATTACCTTGAGTCATATATGTGTTTAAGAGAACTTTCATCAAATATTAATCTTTACAGAAAGTGCTACATCTGAATGACTATCAAAATTTCAAGTTATTCTGATTAAGTTAACTTGCAGAAAAGAATCACTAAAAAAATAAATATTAAAACATAGACTTAAGAAAGAAATCTAAAGAGAAATTTGGATTGCAAAGGTAGCCAACAACTCAATGGCATTTTACCTAAGTCAGATACAATTTCACAGAAGGTAGAAGAGAGAATTTCCTAAGCTTTGTTACTTGGTGAGAGACTTCACCATGCAGAGGGCTATATATAGAGTCAGTGGGAGTTCATACTGAAGAAGAGTTAGAAAAATGGGACCTGTGAGGGGCCAGGTACACCTTCTCATGAGCATCACCCCTGTGTAAGTATTATTAAATAAAGTTTATATTCTAGACTTCCGCCCACAGTTCAATTTGTTTGAGGGATTCTCTTAAAGGAAGAGACACTTGGATTGCAATGTGTTGGGTTTTCTGAAGCTATATGATCTAGTGTTGATTTAATTTTATAATGGCGAGAGCACTAATTAGAGATGTGTATGGCATTCTAATGGTCCATTCTACTAATTGTGATTACACGATAGAAATTTACATCAATTCTTGTGGAAATTGACATATGTGGTTCTGTTTCCATTGTTCAGGAAATTATTAGTGTTTAGTATGAGTTTTGTGTACATCACTTGTGTTCACAAACACACTAATTTAATTGGTTGAGGATTTTGTAACAAAACTAGATACAGTTTTTTAGGATATATTAGGCCCTCTTTCCTCTGGGTGTGTCTAGTAACTCAAAGGGTTATGACTACTCAAGGAGGGAAGATATTTACAAATAGATACTATAAAATTAGTGAAAATTGAAATTGTAAAGCACTTTTAACATATTTTATTTAATTGCAAGCAGAGAGATACAGTCACACATCCAGAGAGACAGAGACAGAGACAGAGACAGAGTCATAGAATGGGTGTATCAGGACCTCTAGCACATAAACTCCAGATGCTTGTGCCACTTTGTGCATCTGGCTTAAGTGGGTACTGGATGGTTAGGCTTTGCAGGCAAGTGCCTTAACCACTGAGCCATCTCTGCAGCCCTGTAAAACATTTTTTAACTCAGGCCAAGATACATGGAATTTTAATATGTGCATTGGAATTTTAATATGACTTTTTTGAATATTGCTTTAAAAATTCAACATGAATTATAAGATGTTATTTTTGTTTTCTTTTGTTCAATGAAAACCAATAATTCTGTTACATAATTCCCTGGGGGAGAAAAACCTGTGTGATAATGTGTACGTGACAAAGCAAAAAATAAAGAAAACAAACAAACGTTAGTTCAGTTTCAGCATATGTTGACATTAACAAAACTATTTTTATCATATCATTGAAATATTTAATAATCTAAAATGAAAAATTGTCTTTATAATTTTCTCTGCCAAATTTTCTGGCAAATAACATCCTATTATTCAGCTGGGAATTCTGGTTCTGCAAGCATGGAGTTTGTGTTCACATCTGCTTCTCTGGCTGGGACAAAGCACCTGACCAAAAGCAGCTGATGGGAGCATGTTTTTATTTTATTAGTCTCAAGGGGATGCTCCATGATGGCAGAAACAAGACATAGAGCAGAGAACATCACCTCTTCCACAGGAGGTGGGAAACAGCATCAGGAATGAGTCGACTAATCCTGGCAAGCTAGGGGCTTATAAACCTCTAGGTTTGTAAACCCCAGCAACACTCTTCCTGTACCAATGATCCACCTGCCAAATTGGCACCAGCTGGGGAGCAGGCTTCAGCACACACAAGTTTATTGGGGACATAAACTGATTCAAGCCAGCACAGTGGCTTGGTACCAAAGAATATGTTCCTTCAGCAATGGAGGACTTCAGCTTATCTCACCCACTTCCACAGTCACCTTTCCAACCACTATGGCAAATGTCCCACTGCCAAAGGTGCACAGGGAATACCTGTCCCCGGGCTTTTCATGGCTTTTGGGAACCAAACTCAGGCTCAGATCCTTGAACTGTATGAGTATCATTTCTGTTGCAGAAGAAATAGTAATAGATTAAGTTGAAGTTATCATGAAATCCACTGGAATATTATGTAAAACAGATTCTTCCATGAAGAATAAAGTTTGGTATTAAGACCTAATTGACCAGGAACAGAGATTCAGCAAAATGGCACTAGCAAACACTAATTTAGAAATAGAATAAAGCTCTAAATTATGTGACTGTTAAAACAGAGTTCAGTGTATGCTGATGTAGATATCATTCCAGAAGCTGACAAGTCACTGCCCTGGCATGCTGCTGTGATAAGGCATGACACTTTTTCTTAAAGTGCAGAAAAGGCCAGAGGAAATCCCCATGTATGGCAATACAGCACAGGTGCAAGAGACCTGCACACAAAAACTAAAGTCTATGGATTTTAGTCATGGAAGGGATTTGAAGAGTTATATCATTTGTATGAAGCTTGGGGTCCTAACAAGGATTTGGTCCAAGGTCCCAATTCTTACATTTGTCATCTGTGTATTCCTAAATATTTATATCAATTTTTTTCCAATTAAGATTTATTTTCATAAGTATTTTTGAGAATTTTCAATTTCCTTGGCATTGCATTTAAACTCTCATATTATTCTATACACACATAAATGTACATGAAATGTGCATCAGAATGACCATGTATGAAAGTTTCCCAGTACTCATTTGGATTCTGTCATTACAAGTCTCGCCTGATGAAGAATCCATTTTGTAAAACTGACTCCATTTCATAAAACAGCCCATATATGAAAGAACCTCTCCTGGCTCACTCCCCCTCCCCTTCTGTGGGAGGTCCCAAGTCATAAACTGAACAAACACTCCATAAAAGGTAAAATATGACTGTTCGTGGAATGTGAAATGCAAATACCAGGCTCCAACTGGATAACCAATCAAAATTGTACAGATCAGGACAAAAGAACCAATGAAAATATAAAACGTCCTGTGGTCTGAGCTGTATTATAATTTTGTGGTTCTTGCCTATAAATATCCGAAGCTTTTGTTCCTCGGGGCTCTCTGGCACTCATCAGTCCAGGAGCCTGTCTGCACAGCAGAAGAATAAAAAAAAATCCTCTTGCTTTTGTATCTGCTGGTGTGGTTGTTTGAGTCCTGGGGTACGCTCTCCTGAGAAAGGCCTTGGGGGTCTTTTCACTGACAAATTTCCTTATTTCAATAAAATATTTCAGGACCCCTCCAGTAACCAGGGAAGCATTCTTTCTTAAATAATCACACGTACCTTTTGAGAGCTCTTATTGATACCTAAATGATTGATAATTAATTCATTTATACAACATGATTTTATTTGAACATCTAATGCATACCCAGCTCTGATTCAGGTGATGGAAGGATCATATGGCACAAGTTAGACACAATTCCTGTCTTGATGAATGTCAGTTTATGAGGTGAATATGCTATAAATAAATAAATAAATTAGCAAATGTAATGGTAGCATTTATTGCTGCTTACACAGTCTATCATTTTAACTGGCTTGTGCAAATGTATATTGTGATGATTAGGCTTTGTTGTCAACTTGGATCTTTTTAATTATCTTGGGTGGGTCTCTGAGGATGTTTACAGGAAGGCACCCTCTCAGCAAGGGGCAAGATGTAAAGAAGCTCAAAGAAGCTAGACATAAACATCCTTTCCTGTGTGGGAAGTACAGAAAGGAAATTCTAGAGACTCAGGAAGCCATTAAGTCTGGGGAAGGGTTGTAAGACCCCACTCTAAGGCTATATAAAGGGGAAGAAATTCTCTCCTGGCCCTCCTGCCTGTTTGCTATTGTGTGTGTGGTATAGGTGATGGGTTTCTTTCTCTGCTTGGACCTGTGAAAGAGGGCCAGCCTCTTTCACTGTTATGGAACTTCCCCTCAATGTGTAGTTTCAATAAATACTTTCCTCCCCCAAATTGTACCTGGTTTGAAGATTCATCCCAGGGGCGTATGGCTGACTACGTCATATTTTATCTCACTTATTTGATGTATTAGCTTAATATTTGTTGTAGAATGAGTTCAGTAACTAGCTAATAAACAAACACAATTCATCCCTGTAAGCAAGCACATTCACACTATTTGTAAATGCTTGTTAAAAATTATGTTCCCACAAAAAACACAATAATGACAGGTGGAATATATGATTTGTTATTAATAAATTTGCTGATGTGTACAAACAATATAATAATTTACTATCTGTAGATTTGAAAATGGAGACTAAGATAAGAACACTGAAATATAACACACACTCAAATGAATACAGAGGAATGTCATCGTGAGACAAAGTGAAGCTACTGCAGAGAGTGAACAGGTGAGATTACGATTCTATGTTTTCATGTTTTATGGACAATTTTCATACATGAACATAATGTATTTTCCATAATCTCCTTCGTTTCTTTTTTCTTTCTCCCATTTAACCCCATTCTTTTCCTATAGTCCCTCTTCAATGTTTTTATTTGTGTGATTTTTTTATACTTCCTAATAATCCATTTCAAAATGTTGATGAGCTCAATATTGTACAGGTCTTGTGGAAGTAATGACGGACACTTGAGGTCAAAAATGTCATGGCTGAAAGGTAGATCTCCAAAGTTCTCCTCCTCCCATCTCCTGCCTCTTGCATTCTTTCTAGCCCTCTTCCACCTTAGGGAAGTGATAACGCTGTCTCATTTGGCTCTGAGCACCTAACAGTCATTATTCTTAAGACTTTGATGAGTTTTGAGTTTCTACTCACTACCAGTTGCTTCTCTGATCAAAAGTGAGAACAGAAGTAATCTATGGGCATAAACACAATATTTTAAAAAGAGAATTGCAGAGGGCAGTTTTATGGGCACAACATATCCATTCAGTCAAACAACAGGGGTTGCTTCCCCACTAGGTTCTGTGACTCGATTTTCTGTACTCACATGAATTCCTTCCCTGGAGCGGGCCTCAGATCCATGGAACAGTTGGCTACTCTCATAACAGTCATGTCACTGTTGCGTCAGTGGGCACATCTTGCCTGGCTGGTTGAATTTGTCACTGTTTAATGTTGCTGATGAATTTTCCCCCTTAGCAACCTGCACACCACTGTCCAGCATTATGACAGCTAGCCAGCAGGGAGAAAGATTCCAGCTCAGTTGCAGCTTAATGTGTCCTGTGACAGACACAAGTGGTATCTTCAATAAAAACATCTGGCCACCTAGATCTGGTGGGTAGCCAAGAGCTTTGCCAATGGCCTGTGTTGTTTGGGGGCTTCATTCTCCCCACCCTCATGAGCTATTATTCACTGGGGATTATTCCACCCTGGGATTTTCCTGCTGCCTCAGACAGCTTCATTAGCCACTCCCGCAGCAAGTTTCTCCCAAGCTAGAGCTCTCTTTTTTTCTTAATTATGTTTTTAATATCTAATAAAGAAGCAAATTTCCCTATGACTTTTTCATTATATCTTTAGTTTTGGTTAAGGCTCCGCCTATCCTCTCCTCTTCTCCAGACTCTCCTGACTCCACTTAAACCTATCCAGCCTCAGCATTCCATCCCTCTGTGTACTTATTCATTAGTGCTTCTCCTCTTAGCCCCAACCCCATCATGAATCTTTTCTATCTTCCTCACCTACACTGTTGTTACAGTCAGTTTCGAATTGCTGATGAACACTTTCTATTGACACATGCCCTTGAAGATTTTACATATTCAGAATTCTTTGAGTTCTGCTAGTCTTCAGAAATTACCCATCCTTCAATGTTAACAATGGATATAAATGATTTTCTCCTCTGGGCCTTCATCATGACCCACACAGCACAGGAATGGTAGCCAGCTCTGACTAGGGCCTACCACAGGGATAGGCACTTCTGACAATCAGCCTTAAAGGCTGGCAGAGATGCCAGTCAGGTTGTATAACCCAGCAGATCCTAGATGATTGCAGTGATGGGCTATGTTGCAGAGAAAGAATGGTTGGGTTCTGAAGATGTGAGTTTCCTCATCTGCAGTGTGGATCAGACCACAGTGTGATAAACAACTATTGTCCTGTTACGCCTAATAAGACAGAGTGCCTGACCATGGAGCACAATTTACACATGAGGCTGAAATATCCTAGTTTAAGATGAATTCTTTCTGTCTTTACAGATGATATCTATGACGAGGCTGGTAGGCCTTCAACACAAGTATATCCATATCAAGCATTTAGCATGCATTATGTGATGAATTGCTTGTCCCATTCACATGTTAAAATGCGAATGTTTTAGAATGAGATTGTATCTAGATTTATGGGTAATTAGGGGTAGAAATGAGGGCTTATTTTAGCAACCAATTCTAAGAAGACTTGAAGATATTGGGACAAAATACAGAAAGAGGTAATAGCATGCCTAGAGGTGATGCCCTCTGAAGATCCATTGGTGTGCTAAGATTTTGATCTTTGAGTAGTCCCTAGGACTGTGAAGATATAAATGACTGTTATTTAAGTATACAGCCTGTTGTATTCAGTTATGAACAAAATATAGAACAATATGAACAAATATGAACAAAAAATAGAGATTATATGTAAACAATGAGTCCATTGTTTCACAATAAACATACATTTTAAAAAGTATCTTATTTATTTAAGAGAGAGAGAGAGAGAGAGAGAGAGAGAGAGAGAGAGAGAGAGAGACTGAGAGAGAGAGAGGGCACTACAAGCAAACTCCAGACACATGTGCCACCTTGTGCATCTGGCTTTCTCCACAGAATGGAATTGAACTCCGCTCCTTCTGCTTTACTAGCAAATGCTTTAACCTCTAAGCCATCTCTCTAGCCCAATAAACATCATTTAGCTCCCAGCTATGTCCATACTGAGGCGAGTGGAGTTCTGCATAATTGCTTCCAGAATAGATAGTAGTATCAGCATGCTTTGCTTTGTTCCAGAAAGACTCTCCTTCCTACTGTAGCTTCCATGTAATTTGTATTTATTTATCAATCATGTAAAATGGCTGACTCATACTTAGCTAAAGGGAAGCAGTGGAGGCAAGAGTATGATCTTTGTAATCAGGTTCATGCCTTGACTCTGTCAATTACCACTACAAGACTCAATTGATTGAATTAATATAATTACACTCTGATTTATAAACATTCAGAGATGCCATGCATAAATTACTTCATATAGTGCCTTACAATTATCATGTTGACACTCCATATACAGGTATAACACACACACACACATCCAGGTGTGTGCACGCACATACACGCACATACACACGCACGTGCAACTTTAAATCCCCTAAAAAAATCTTTTCATTTTATGTCATAAATTGCACTTAGAGAAATGATAAAATTAGGCTCAATTTCCTAACCTGTAAAGATCACTTTGACTCCAAACTCTGTCATCTAACAAGCTCACAAATCTTCCTAACTTCATGTATCATTATGATCCTAGAAAATAGGGTTATTCTACAGGCATGGCTGTGGTTATTTCTTTGTATTTGTTTCAATTGTTTAATGTAACTAGGAAAAAGTTTCTGTGAACAAAAATGTGTTTTTATTTTCTAAACAGATTTAGATTCATGTTCTTTTGCACGTCTTTTTAAAAACTTTTCCTCTTTTCAAAATCTCAAGATATTCTATTTCTATGCATCACATTTCAATTTGGGATCCAATAACATTTAGGTAAATTCTGGACATTTTCTTCAGCCAGTATGTCATGATTTGATCCAGGTGTCCCCCACAAACAAATGAATGTGTTCTGGGTAATCAATTCTCAGCTGATGGCAGTTTGGATTTTACCACCTCAATGGAGCTGTGTTGTTGGGGGTGGGCTTATGGGGACTATAAACCAGCTTCACCTTGCCAGTATTTAGCACACCTTCCTGCCATTGTTTGCAGTGCTGTGGCAAAGGTGATGTCCACCCCTCTGCTCATGCCATCATTTTCCCTGCCAGGATGGAGTCTCGTCTAGGGTCCATAAGCCAAATAAACCCATTCCTCCACAAGCCGCTTTTGTTTGGGTTCATTCTGTGCAGCAACTAGAAAGCTGACTGCAACACAGTATATACATGATTGTCGCAGTCAGCCACACACCACTGGGATGAATTTCCAAACCAGGCACAATTTGGGGGAGGAAAGTATTTATTGAAACCACAGATTGAGGGGAAGTTCTGTAACAGGGAAAGAGGCTGGCCCTCTTTCACAGATTCCAGCAGAGAGAGAAACCCATCACCAACACCACACACACAGAACAGGGAACAGGCAGGAGCACCAAAGAGATTTTCTTTCTCTTAATATAGCCTTAGGGTGGGGTCTTAAACCCTTTCCCAGATTTAATGGCTTCCTGAGTCTCTGGAATTTCCTTCCTGCACTGGCCACACAGGAAATGATGTTTACTTCTAGTTTCTTTGAGCTTCTTTACAGCCTGCCCCCTACTGAGAGGCTGCCTTCCTGTAAACATCCTCAGAAACCTACCCAAGATAATCAAATTGACAACAAAACGTAACCATCAAAATGATGGAAAATAATTTTTTAAATCCAATATTAGTTTTTAGTTGACCTTGTATTTGCCAGGTGGTAGAAACATTCTCTGAGAAGATATGGTAGTAAAATTAATATTACCTTTTTATTCTTAAACTACAAAGGGAAATTATCCACGGAGCATAATTCTTTGATTAAATCATTGTAGATAAGTTGTGACATATGTCAATAGACTGATGGACAGCATGAAAGCTATCTGAATGACACCTCGCATCTCAAGAGCTTTGTGCATTTGGTCACAGTCCTATCAGTCTGTCCAGTGACTGATGTTTTGCTCTAGGAGGTTAAAGTTGTAGTTGCTCACCCAGAGGATGATAAATACCACAATTAAAACAGAAAGAAGGCAGGAGAGATGGCTCACAGATTAAGGTGCGTAGTGAGGCCTTCAAAGCCTCACTACTCGGGTTCAGTTCTCCAGTACTCATGTAAAGCCACATGAATGTGGAGTTCATTTGCAGTGGCTAGTGGCTGTGGGATGCCCATTATCATTCTATCTCTTTTCTCTCTGTGTGTGCCTCTCTCTGCTTGTTATATCTATATAGAAGACTAGAGCATTTGCATCACAACGTGCTTCCTTTTGGAGATGATGATTCATTCACAGACAAGAGAGAATAAATGAACCCTCCAATGACTGTGCATTGAGATATTTCGGAACTACTATCAGCAGCATAGCAGAGGTTATTTAAAGTCAATGAGTCATTCAATGCTCAAGCCAATGATATTAGGCATAATAATAGTGCCTCAGGGCTGAAGTGAACCTACATCTTGTATTCTTCTGCCTTTAAGTCATAGCTTATATTTTCTAGAAACAATAGATAGTTTGGCCAAATATAACCAAAAAATCAAAGGGACATTTTCTATGCTCTGTGTGGAATTGTGGACTTTTCCTCCAGTACATGCTAAATGATAGAAACTAATGCAAATTAACCATAATTTTCTTCCTTTCATTGTCATATTAGTTATCACTAAAAATTGACAGGAAATTAGATGTTTGACAATGCAATACTAACAAAATTAAATGTTTTATGTCAATATAGTTTATACTAAAGTGTTAACTATTTGTTAGAAATGACCTTTGTAGATAAAAGTTGGATAAACACAAATCAGGACTCCTTAAAAAAATTGTGGAAGGAACTAGAAAATGGAGCAGAGAATTGGGAGATTATATAGTAACTGAGTATTGGGAAAGAATGTCCACTGGCAGCCAAGACAAAATATAAAAGATTGGATTTACTCCTCTGCCTACAAACAAACAGAAGAATCATATCCAACATATAGAGCAAACAGTTTTCCAAGTAATGGACATCAACTAGTAAGGACACTGACCCTTGAAAGATGGGCAATGAAGTAAGCTCTATGATTACCTTGCTATGCTTCTAGATGGCAGCTGGAGCTGCAGGAAAAATTAGGCAGTGCCTTAAACTTCTCTTGTGAAGAACTAAGACCCCAGAAAGAATCAAAGAATTGGGCTGATGGATTTTGCAGGACAACACAGAAGGTAGCGAGCTGCAAAATGAGACAACTTCGAGATCTTTGAACATCTGGACTTCAACTTTAGCAGAGCTTACACTGAATTTTACAAGGGTATAAGAAAGTTATCCAAAGATATGAAAAGAATTGAGAAGATTAGACCATACAATGCATGGGCTTCACAGAGACCCCAGGATAGTGTCTGTTCATATTAGCTAAAATGAAACTTCTCACGAATAAGGGAGGTATTGGGTAAAATCCTTAACAAGAATCTTTCCTCAGTGAGTTTCATAATTAGATAAAGCAAGACGAAAAGCATCAATCTGTTTCCAAGTAGCAACAATGTCTTACAACAAAGATTAAATGAGAGACAAAAGGACCTGTGCCCCTAATGAGGCATCAGCTGTATGTACTGTCCCATCAAAGATTACCTGGCTTTCAAGTAAGCAGTAAAAATGACTCATCATGAGGGTAAAGATAAATATTTAATCAAAACTGAACCAGAACTGACATAGACATTAGAATCAGCAGATAAGAACATTAATTTTTTTATAACTTAACTTGTATAAATAATAAATAAAAGCACAAATAATATAAAATATGCAATTCAAACTTCTATAAACAAAATAATAAAAAAGACTGGCAAAGATTAATATCAAATGAGACATTGGAGAAGAAATCATTACTGATATTAAAGTCCCAATCACAGAGAAATTAAAGACACAAATAGGACTTTAAAAAATGAAGAGTGGGCTGAGGAGATAACACAGCATTTAAGAGGCATTTGTTTGAAAAGTCCCAGGCCTGCATTCAGTTCCCCAGTATCCATGAAAAGCCAGATGCACCAAGTAGCACATGCATCTGGATTTTTATTGCCTTAGCAAGAGGCCTTGGTATGCCCATATTTCTCTCTCTCTCTCATCTCTCTTTCTTCCTCTCTCTCCTTGCAAATAAATAAATAAGCAATATTTTAATAAAAATTAAAAAATGAAGCATATCCTTGAATTATAAGGTAACGTCCAATAACCATGTTTGCAAGTTTAATGGAATGAATTGCATTAAAAGTAGGGCAGGAGAGAAAATATCTTTCCAAGTTTTCAGCTAACAACCTACATGAAATGTGTGAGATGAGCAGAGTGTATCATTAATCAAGGTTCCTCTGGCTGGTGCCCCTTTGCTCTGCTCAGATGAAAATCATAAGTGGTGAAGAGTTGCTCTCCTAGTGTTGGCCATCCTAGGCTCTTGAATCACAATGTCTTCTAGATGTGGCTGTCACATTCAGAGGCCTATATATATTTCTAAGCTCTGGGAACTGGGGCCTTATGGCTCCTGGATACTTAACAGCTCTAGGTGTTTAGATTAAAAGATCTTCTTTCTGACCTTATTTTCACTGCCCAGTATTTGGCAGCTAATGTGATCCTGAGTTCTTGCTAGTGGTTACAGCAACCAGTGATAGCTATGTACTACTGTTGTAGTCAGCCATATGCTGCTGGGATGAATCTCCAAACCAGGCACAATTTACGGGAGGAAAGGATTTATTGAAGCTACCTATCTGGGAGAAGTTCCATAATGGCAAAAGTGGGCTGGCCCACTTTCATATTTCCAAGCAGAGAGAGAGAGAGAGAGAGAGAGAGAGAGAGAGAGAGAGAGAGAGAGAGAGAGAGAGAGAGAGAGAGAGAGAGAGAGAGAGAGAAAGAGAGAGAGAGAGAGGGGCCACCACCAACACCACACCAACAAAAACTAGCAAACAGATAGGGTAGGAGGGAGAGAATTCCTTCCCCTTTATATAGCCGTAGGATGGGGTCTTGAAACTCTATCCCAGACTTCCTGAGTCTCTGGAATTTCTTTCCTGTATTGCACTCCCAGGAAGGGTTGTTCATTTCTAGCTTCCCTGAACTTCCTTACAGCCTGCCCGCTACTGAGAGGGTTGCCTTCCTGTGAACACCAGAGGCCCACTCAATATTACTAGAAAGGTCAAGTTGACAACAAAACTTAACCATCACAACTACCCTTGATCTCTAATAGTGGCTAATGTTATAGCTCTCAAACCTTGGGTGTCAGGACCCTCAGTCCTAAAGGTTTAATGGCTCTCTAGAATTCTTCCAGTGACTTTGGCCAATAGTCTCTTGTCTTTTTCTTCCCTAGTGCTCTCGATGTATCTAACAAATTGCACATTTTTATGTTCTTCACTGTGTTCTATGATACTCAGGGTAAAAGTGAGGTGGTTGATAACTACCTTTGCAAAGTGAGCCATAGGAAACAGCAATGTGGACAGATGCACAACACATCTGTAGTTCAGAAGATTGGACTGTATGGAGATCACAGAGGTGAGAGTAGAAAAAAGACTCAAACATGTGAGATGAACAATGGTCACTGATTCTAGTTCATGTTGACTTCATATTTGCAATTAAATCCAATGTCAGATGCCTAGAAAATGTTGATATATTCATAGGAATTTTGTTTGGGCTGGATTTGATATTCAAATATATATTGTTTCTCCTCTTTCACTTGTACTTTTTCTTTTTTACTTCTCAAAGAGTTTAGCTCTGGGATCTGGAGTTTAAATCAACCTCAAATCCATAGAGCATCACATTCTTTGTTCATGTTATATTTAAGAACCTCTTAGAAAAGAATTGATGTCAATCTACTGTAATTGCTGTGACTAAAATAATTGTCATTTTTGCCTGACAAAGTGAGTGAGTGGGAAGTTAGGAGAACTGGAACAAAAATTCCCAGATGAGTAAGCAGTATTCCTGTCAATAATGGAGTGCTGTGTAAAAGATTCTTAGTCTTAGACCAGCACAGTCTAGATATACTGGGAAGTTGTAATTAATAATCTCATGACCTAACACCATCATTCCTGAGTCTCTATGCATTCAAGAAAGGACTATTGCCTAAATTACACTGATTTGGAAAGCCTTGCAAATAGAAATTGATAAAGAAAATATAGTTTAATACCAGCCAGAAAAGGAGAGAAGTGAGAAAGCCCAAGGAGACCCAAGATTACCGAGTTTTAGGGAGGCCACATGTCAAGCACTTTGAGTGTCACTCACAGGTAGTCTTTGAGCTTGTATCTTGTAAGTCATGAAGAAACAGCCTACAAAGGAGGATATCAGGTGACATAGGTCCCCAGGGTCAGCAAGGACTCTGGGGTCAACACAGCTGAGCATTACTAGAAAGCAGGAGTTGCAGCACAGGAATGTGATGGCAGCAGGCCATTCAACCCAGAAAGCAGATTCCTAGAGTGATTGGTCTCACATGAACACCATGCTCACCTCTGATCATGAATAGGTATTTAAGGAAATAACAGAGTAGTAAAGAGAGCAATTTCTAATCTTGGAAATTATTAATACAGTAAACTTTGGGACACCTTAAAATACTCTTATCTTGCTACATAGCATAAATAACCAAGGAAGAGGACTTTTCTATACATTTGAATGTGACCATAAGCAGTTCCCATAAAGTAATGATATAAAGAATGTAATGATTATATTGGGAAAGAGGAGTTATACTACACATTTGAATTGATTCAGTAACTCTAAATATTGAACAACCCGATTTTGAAAAAAAATATCTACAATGTAATGAGAAAGCATTTGTATCAGCAACAGAATTGGATCATAGGGCACCATTAGTGATTATATTGAAAATGATGTCCTCTAATGTGCTTCTTTAAAGCCAATTGAAGATAGAATAGGAAAATAAATGTAACCATAGCATGATGTGGTAATTGTTGTCCAGTTATCAAAATGATCATGTTAAAAACAAGGTCATCCAAAAAATTATAATTCCCTTAACCTAAGCACCTAAAGCACCCTTGAAATACCAAAATACCTTATGTCTTATGTGATATAAGGTTTGGTGTGGAAAGTGCCTTTATAGCCCTCAATCTTAGCATGCCACTTGGTTCTCTAGAAGCCTGCTCACTGAGATAAAATGTGCATTGTGAACTTCTGTCCTAGGATAGAAGCCTTGAAAGGCAACCAAAGGGCCCTAAAAATGGAAATACAGTTTGCAAAATGATATGGTTGCTCCAGAGGAAGCAAGTTTGTACTATATATAACATATAATAAAGATATAATATGTTTATTTTATATGTATACATTATATAGAGTGTATATAAGTTAATGTTAATGTTAACCAATTGAATACTAAGAGGGTTATCAATTACATATATGCATACACACATAAGAATGAAAAACAGGTAATGGAAAGTCTGTACAATTGTTCTAGAAACCATACTGAGCCTAGGGAAAACAGAACCTCCTTAATTGTAGCAGAGTTATAGGAATATTTAAGCAAGATTTCAAAATGGATGAATTCTGTACCACAGGGGTTAAATTTCCAGAGACCTGTCAGTGGGAAAAATAATTCCACTTCAGAAAGCCTTAGAGAAAAGTGTTCCAGCTAGGGGAAGCCAGGCCAGGCTCACACGTAATTATTTCCATTTATTTTTAGGCTGCAAAAAATAAAGCACAATTATGACTGATGGTGTCCCATTGAGGACACCCAAGGAGGATGGAGGCGAAGGGCAAGGCACCTTGGAGAACAGGAAGAAGAAATAAAACAGTGGTGCAAGAATGCTTAAGGTCAGGGCAACAAATGACTCGGAATCTCAAAATGCTGTGCAGAACTTTATAGGTACAGAGACAATACCACACAACTTTGAGGAGTATATCTGTGGCATTCCTTTGGGGGGAAAGCACAATGAATCCTACCATTTTGTGATGATTGAAGCCAGTTTTGAGTTTGAATGATAAAGATCATAGTTATTGTTCTTATATAGTGAAAAGGTTTACATGACAAATTTGCTTTATTTCTTAATGCAGTAAAGAAGAGAAATGGATTTTCAGAGGCATGAAAAAGAAAAAGCTTGAGAGTCTTATAAAAAGAGATTAGACAGCCTGCATCTCAAGGAGACCTGGAAGGGAAGGATTTAGCAATGCACACGTACAGATGACTAAGTATAATCTGGCAATAGTAAGAGCACTAGGAAGTCAGAAGGTGAATAAAATGTGTGGGAAGGGAGCTGTTTATATAGTGGGAAAATTGGGACTCAAGAGAAAACAGCAAGTGGTGTGGAAAGAACATAACATGGAGTGAATACATTGTCTAAAAGGACAGGCACCTCGAGAGTTGTGGACAACAGGAGAATGGTAAGCAGGCATAGGGAGATGCTCTTCAACCTGGACGTGGTTGCCACTAACGTTGATTATATCCTCATTCCCACAGAATAAAGTTATGTAGATCAAATTAGATAAGATCAACAGGAGGCTCTGATGCTAAGCTTTCAGCAAAAGTCTGTACAGTCTGGGCCCAGACCTTTATGACAGCCATTCTTTCCTGGTGGGTACTAAACTCTCTCCTTCCCTTCATTGAGGCCAACTGGACAGAAACAGTGATGATGAGAGTAAAGATTACTCCTCATCCCTGAGTCTTCTTCTAGATGTTGTATGTGTCTTATATTTTATAGGCATGTAGAGTCATTAATACTTATTAAGAAAATGTTTAAAATCCCTTCCATAAGCAGCTTAGCACCTTAAGAGTTGTTCCTCAAATACATCCAAGTCCAACGTCCTTCTGAACGTGATTTTGTTTTCAAAATTGGTCATAGTTTATATATATTTTAGGGTGTATAATTCAGTGAGTAATGACAAAGAGTAATCTCATTCACTTGAAGAGGAGAATGTATATAATATTCATACCATAAATATGACTTTGAAAATGAATGGACCATGTCAAATTATTTGGAGTCTGGTGAATGGTGATGACTATATTGTTCAGATATGACATTCTATGCACATTCTAATTCCCCTCATCTCATGATTGCCTTCTTTTCATGTTTTAAGGGTGTCCAGGACATGAGGGCTTAAGGAAATTCCATTAAAATACTTTTACATGGTCCCCACATGCTTGATCTCTAACACAACTCTTCCTAGAGGACACACCATGAAGACTCTGAGTCGTATGATCCATTTCATGCCTCTCTTCTTTAAAGTTCTTCCCTTATTTAAGGAGGGAGAACAAATTACAGATAGCTTGAAATTTTTATTTTAGGCTCCTGGCATTAGTTATATTTCTCTTTTCTGTGACAAGATATCTGAGAGAAGCAAATTAAGGAAAGAAGGTTTTGTTTGGGATCACAGTTTGAGGGTGTAGAGCACCATGCTGGGGAAGGCATGCTGCTTGGATTCCTCCTACAGGCAAGAAGCAGAGAGCGATGACCACTCTGTTCCATTCACCTTCTCCTTTACATACAACCCAGGGCCAAGTCCATGAAATGCTAACACCCACATTCAAGGTGAATATATTCAATTAATCCAATCCAGAAATTCCCTCATAGGCATGCTCAGAGGTTTTTCTACTAGGAGATCTAGATTCTGTCAGAGAACAACTATTAATCATCACATTTCTTTTGGGTTCTTTAATTTTTGGGGGGTTGATGAGGGGCCTATAAAGCTAATGCTAAGTTAATATTTTTTTTCTGGGACCTGCCATCAAAATAGGGTAACATATTCAAACTTGGTGCAGAGGATGTGTGCCAGAAAGAGGAATATAGAAAGCATTGTTAATGCTACTCTCAAGCATGCAGGTTTCAACAGTAGCTTAACACATACAAGAGACTGTGTGGTTTTTAATGACAACACCTAAACAGACCTGTCTTCTGTCTCTATTGGTGATTTTCAGAGTAATACATTGCTATCCATACTTGAGCTGCATGGACCTAATACTTTTAAGTCTTCTCAGAAAATACTGATGATCATGAAGATAGTATTGCTTCTGCCCCGTCAGACTCCTCCCAGGGGTTCCAGCAGCCTCTGGACTTCTCTGTCTACTCCCAACCCAGCCACCCACTCTTCCACCCCACCAGACACTTGTGGGGGGGGGGGTCTTGAATGCCTCTGTGCTTTCTCTCCCTCCCTCTGGGAAAGAAGGATTCAGCAAGAAAGAGCCACATACCCAAGGAAATTGGCCTTCAGTCAGCTGACACAGTGAAAACCATTACAGGGAAGATACATAATCGAGATACATATACAGCAAGAATTCATCCACCCAGACAGCTATGGCCCAGATGTAACCCCAGAGTTTGGCAGCAGAGAACCCCTCCTCACCCAGTCACCTGTGCTAAAGGTCAAAAGGAGAATGCAGTCATGACTAACATCACCTTCACAGAGGTCAAAACACTTAAGAAAGTCTGGTGAGGAGTGCTTTGAATCAGAGGGAGGAGGCTAGGCAGTAGCATGTGTGGGGAAGGGATGGCTCTTCCCTGCAGACACAAGACACAAGAGCAGCAGCACCTGCAGTACACCAGTTGGGGAAGGAGGCCTGTGTGGGGGCTCAGAGCCTAAGCACTTGGATCCAGGGTGCTTCAGTCTGGTGAAGAATAGAACCTGCCTGGGGACGGGATGTTCCAGACAGGAGAGATGTCTTGTTGGGTTTAAACCTAGTGTTGTCACATTGTTTTGGGCCTGAACAAGCTGAATAGGTGAGGGGCAAGGGGGATTCAGGTGGTGTGCTGCAGACTGATGAGAAGCTTGGCATGTTTTGGTCCTGAGCTCTAGGGGCGCCAGCGCAACCAGCGCCTGTACATCCCAGCCTGGGACACCAGTGTATCTGGGTCTCTGAGTTCCAGACCCATGAGTTCTGAGGTATGTCTCAGGTGGGGCTCTGATAAAGGGAACAGTGATACTGGGTCCTGCACCTGGGGATGCCAGAGTAGTAGGGCCTCATTCATCTGGGGCCTGTATACCTACTATAGACTGCCCCCAAATCAAACACATCTCAAGTATCAGTCTCCAATCCAGAGTAGTAGAGGCACTGGCAGGCTCCTGCCAGGGGGGTAACAGGGTGATTTCTACAACCCAACCAACTGGGATATGGAGGGGAAAGAGGAGCAAATAGGCTTGTTAGGAAACACCCCTGAGGCCCAGTAGCAAGACACAACACAGACTACAGCCAGAGAAGATCTCTGCGCTCCATACCATAATACATACCAGACACCAGCCCAAAGCTACTGGCACACCCGTAACCCTTGCAACTCACACATCTGTGGTTACGATGCTATCCAAAACCCAACTGGTACTCAGAACAGAACACTCACTGAACACCCAACAAGAACCTACATAGGCTCCAACATTAAGAAAACTAAACCCTTATCCAAAAATGGAAAGAAACTGAAGAATCCATTTTATGAAGCAGACTCCATTTTATAAAGCAGACTCCATTTTTAGACTTACTTCCCACTCCCTAAAGAATGTCTGATCACAAAGACCAGGAAGTAAAAAAAAAAAAAAAAAAAGACACCATATAAGGAAGCATATGGCTGTCCTGGAATGTGGGCTGGCCCTGGGATGTGGCTCCAAGAAAGTAACCAATCAAGAGGCATACAGATACAGAAAAGGAGCCAATAGAAATACCACACACCCTGTAACCTAAGCTGTATTATAATTAGATAGCTCCTGTCCATAAATACCCTGCTCCTT